>KN042417.1:2698315-2770358 GCA_000739165.1 Podila verticillata NRRL 6337 | reverse complement strand
AACAAACCATAGCCTCCCACCCCACACTCGTCGTTGACCTTTCTTTTTGGTCCGAACGGGAGGAAATGCCAGCGCATTGATCACGGCGCTTTATCTCTTTTGCTTCTTTTTTGTATGTGTGTAGCGGTGTGGGTGGGGTAATGGGAGGATAATATCAAATGACACTCTGGACCCAGTGGGACAGACTTTGTTTTCTGTTGATAGGAAGTTAGGAACTAATGTCGTGCATAGCAACAAGGAACAACTTGAGATCAAGGAAAAATAAGGAGGAGCCATGGAGCCAAGATGTTTATGCTGCTGAAGGCGGGAAGAGCACAAGGAAAACACCAAATGCAAAAAAAAACAACAGCAAACAGCGAAGAAAGAAAAGAAAAAAAAGTGGGTTCTTCCATGCACCTGACAGTGACAACAACGGCAACAACAAGGGCATTTTTCTTCGTCTTTGGAAGAAGAAAAATAAAGGGGGAGAGGAAGTAGAGCATGGACCATGGACATGTTTGTTTATCCAAACAAGTGGAAGAGGTGATAGTGCGGTTGTTGAAGAAAGAGAGACACCAATGAAAAAAAGGACCCAACCGATGAAATTCTCGTAGATATCCAAGGTCCCTACAGAACAGACGATCGGTGAGGCTACACAGGAGCTGGTGCCCAGCTCAGCTCAGATAACGATGATACCAATTGATGCGACTAACACTTCTCTCTTTGTCAGTTCAAACACCGAGCCATCCTCAGAGAGAGTCTCTGGTTGCCACTCTGTTGGTGATGGACCATGAAAGGAAATATGCGGGGAACGGGGAATCAAAGCCCGACCGAACTGAGTTGAATTAAGTACTGTGTACAGCGTTGAGTATACAACGGCACATCTTTTTCATTTGTGACGAGCGATTCAATGCCCATTTTTGCGTAATCGCCCCTTTTGTCAACATGTGTTTGCATTTAATCTACTTGCAACTTTTCCCCCACCATTATCCAATATCCACTGATACGTGAGTAGATACTTGAGTAGATAATTGCTGTAACACCCTGAAAAAAAGTTTACCATCCCACTTTGCATGACAAGGCGGGGCAGGTGCTGTGTCCTTGGCTGTATTCCTGTTTCCGTGTCGATCCACAACAGGATTTGCTCCTTTCGTACGACAGTTTATCGGGTAGTGTAGGAAGACACCAAGAGTACATCAGTACTTTGGGGCCAACTACATTATTACTCTGCATTACATACTTCACGGCACTAGACTAACACGCACTGGCGTACATGTCTAGGGCTACTTGGACAAAGAGACAAGACTCCCAGGATTCCCTCGACGCCATTTGGCTCAGGTAACATGGAGAAGGCTCGCAGCAAAAACGATTAGAGAAAGAGAGGGAGAAAAAAGGACACGGGAGCACTGAAACTCAGGGTGCCAAAAGGGCCAAAGCGATGAGGGCATTTTCTCTTTGCATAGTGCTGACAAGACAGACGCCCTTCCTTTGATCTATCGAGAGCACACAGCTCGCATTTCAAGCTTGACTGTGGACTAGCTTCCTTGGATGGCTCAACAGCCGTAAACTACACCCATGAGTGTCTTCATTGGCGTTCACTCTTCCTTTTTTTCTTTTTTGCAAGTACATGCAGGACGATACATTTATTTCTCTGACTGCATTCAACTCCCTGGATATCATCGTAAGCCGTTGTGTAAGTAAGTGGATGGTAACGCTTCACAGCAGGCTCTGAGAGTTCTAGCGCCCTTTAGACGGAACAAAGTATTTATATCAAGGTAATCCTTGGTTGTCGTCCCGATGTTGATGTTGTTTTTTTGAATGAGGAACCCGATATCGAATGAGGCGACTCCCACGCCCAGGTTGTGGCCACCCTCTAATCTGTTTGTTGATCTCTGCCTAAAGCCAACTCTTGTCGACCATCTAGTCTAGAGAAAAGGAAAAAGAAAGAGTCTGAGCTGAGAGTCAACTAAACTCAAAGACCTTCACTTCCCTGGAAGAGGTACATGTATACCACAGTAGTACTCTCGGCACTGGGAAAAAAACGCTCCTTTACCCATGCTGGTGATCGTAGAGAACTGGGCAACTTTTTTTATTTTGTTCCGCTCGCACCGTGAGTTAAAGTGATTTTGTCGAACAAGCTCAACGTCCATCCAAGCCGAGACCATCAAAGCTGTATTCTCTGATTGACGTTTCTCGTTCCTAAAACACCCTTTGGCAGCAGTCAAGCAACCTTGTGGCATGCTGGATATCTTTGTTATCAAATAGCCTCGCAATTCACAGCCTTTTTCTCTCTCATTAACTGAGCCAATGGACCCTCACTCACATCCTTGCCCGTTGTTCTTCTCGCCTTTCCATGATAGCCTAACCTACACATAAACAACAATGAAATAAACCATTGCATCCGTAAGCATGAAAACGAGATGCAAGATGAAGCAAGAATAGTAAGGTTTTTGTATTGCGGTCTGTTCAAACTTAGTTTCTTTCTCTCCTTCCAATTTGTTTGTTTAGTTAGTTTTGTGTTGCATGTCATTCACTTTAGTGGCTCTCTTTCTCTTTCTGTCCCTTCCCTCGGCCCTGTCTCTCCTCTCCATGCACATTGTTTTGTTTGCTTGTCCAACGTCGCACAGGGTATACACGCATCGGGCAACAGCGTGTGTCTGTTCCTCGTTCGCCCGAGAGTCAGTCAAGTCATTGATGAGAGTGTGTATGAGAGAGAGAGAATGCACAAGTGCGCGCACACTGTAATTGGTTTAAGCTATCAGATAGAGAAAAATAACGTGAAGACGTCGAATGGTACGTATCAGACAGGTGAATAATGTCTCCTTTTCTTCCATATGAGATCATCCCACTGGATCAACGGACCGATAACGGACTGAAATTGCGGGGCCAACCATGTGGCCCCCTGTCCCTGAAACCCCTTTTTTCCAGTCTTGAACTTTGTACCTGAGGCTCGATCGGAAAGAAAAAGTCTTTGATCTGTAGGTGTGTTTAGGACAGCACCAGAACCCCGCATTGCAATGGCAAAAGCACAGAAAAACATCCATATATCCGAAGGCGCAGTGCATGTCTTTGTTCCCCACGTCGGCAGACTACGTGACGCCCTTCAAACTGCTGATCAGTTGCCAGTTGCAAGCACAATTATCAACAGACCCCACTTCCCAAAGATTGCTGTAGCTCCTCCTTCCCCACCTCTCTGACCTTTGCTCTACCAATTCGCAGCTGTCTAGTCATCTGGACTTTTTCGTTACCCCGCCTTTTGACACACTGACCTCTTCCTTTTTTGTTCAGTGAAAAAATCTTAGCACAGAGATATAAAACAATGAACAGGAACCCACTTTACCCCGCATCTTTTCCGCCTATCAGCAGCCATATACTTTTTTTCCTCAAACCTCGGAGCTCATGCTCATGGTTTGTGCCAATGTCCCTCTCTTACCCCACTTTTTGCCAAAAGTAAACAACAAACCTCTTTTCCCGGACTTGGAATCCCTATCTATAAACATGACTATTTCATTTTCTTTTCTTTGTGGAACGATGCTCCATGCCGAAAAATGTGACCCCCCCCCCCCCATCCTTGGCTGAACAAAAAATGACAGCACAAAATAGTGTGCGGGGTAAAAGAGTCTATCGAGAGCTTCATCAAGCACCTACCACAAACCTTTTAACCATTTTTTTTTAGTCTTCTTCACGAAGATCCACATCATTTGACTTGAGAGTAACTTTGACACTTCTAGTGATAGGTAGTCACCACAATGCGTACCGCGAGTGCTGCCGATTACACTGACCAATGGACCATACTCCAGAAGAATAGTCTCAGCTGGCAAGATAGACACAAGACTGATCGGGTTCATTTGTTTCGCGTCTTGTGCGCGTGCGCGTCAGAATCATTCGCTATTCATCCCTCTCTTGACGTGGAGTATCTCTCTGTCGTCCTATACACCACGTCCCACATACCATTCACCACTCGTGAGGAGAGCAAAATCACAACTTGACCACATCAACAAAGAACCCATTCTCCTTCCCTCTTCTTCATTGTTTGCTTTGTTTGTGTCGAACTTTGATTGAAGGCTGTAAAAACAAAGACGGAAGGAAAAAAAACGACAAAGAAATCGTGTCGCACAAGGAAAAAAACTGCTCACTCTTCGCATGACAAACACGCACATGGAGGCATGAAAGAAAGAGAACAACAAAACAGACAACGAGAACCAGTCGTTTCGTTTGTTTACTGTATTCGGCAAGAGAACAAGGCGCAAAAATGCGGGGTAAAATGCATGACGAACAAACTAGTTTAAAAAGCGTCCCTCATGTCCTTTTTTCACAAAAAAAAAAGTGGAGACGTCCATCGCAAAACATGGGCAACTTTTTTTTGGCAATGGTCCTTCGCTGGGGTTATTTGATTATTAGGTGGGGCCAGGACTTGATTTTTTTTGCGTTTAATATCCATTTGAACGATGAGCAAAAAAAAAGCACCTTTTCGTCAAGAAAAGGTGCAAAAAGAAGATTGTGTTTGTACTCGGACTTGAACCGAGGACCGTCTGTGTGTTAGACAGACGTGATAACCAACTACACCATACAAACTGACGCTTCTTAAATTGTTGACCCTGGTGGCCCGCCTTATGTTGATTGGCCCGCACTTCCTTTCTCTTTTTGGATTCCCCTTAAGTACTTTCCCTTTTTTTTAATTTCCTTCACGATCCACTTTTTCCTTCTTTTTCTTCGACGCGACACTTCTCTACGACCTACGAACTTTCTCTTTCGGCTCTCATCACACCCGAACGTCTCGGAAACTACTTCGACAAACAAACCCACTTCTTCTGCCCGCTTCCTTCCCATCCGATCACTTTCTTACTTTTCTACCACTCTTTTTATCTTGCGACGACACGTTTTACGACCCTTTCCAGCTTCTACAGCAACTCCACTTTTCTTTGGATTTATTTTCTTCGTCTTTACGATGGTTATGAGGTTTTTCACCATCCCGGTTTTCCTCATTTTGTACCCACCATCGACTTCTTTGTTTAGTTTCTCTTCTCTTTTGCTTACGCACCACTCTTGGCAGCTAACCGATCAGGATGCTGGCGTCTCGATCACAGTCTAGAACTATTAGTTAGCCACCCGACTCTGTCAACGATAATAATATAAAAAGGAGCGATGTCCCCCCGACATTTGCATCCTCAGATTGGCTCTACCCTAAAAAGAAGACTTTTCTCACCTTCCACTCTTTCCAACCAATTTCCTCCGCTCTTCCCTTTTGTCTTCTCCACTCTCACCTTGCACTACCCGCACTCGGCTTTGTTGTTAGGTATTGTTGTTGTTGACGCCCCTCTTCACTTATCTTTTTACCTGTCGTGCTCTTTCGTTACTCTAGCCGGTGGCTTCCTTATTGGGAGTCTTCAACGATTTAGCGCGTAACAAAATGTTGTACTATTTTTAAACTTAAGTACTACTGAAAGCCCGAGGAAGGTCACATGATGAACGCGCCCTTTTGCCGCGGCCAAATACTTGTCTCGAGACGCGGTTACGGTTATTGCTCCGGTTCTAGTGCACACGCGCGTACTCGTCACCGACCTGTGATGAGCCCATGACCCCGCCTTGTCTCGAGACGCGACCCAATACACTATCTCGCTTATGGTTTTATTTCTTTTCTTTTCTACTTTACATTCTTCTAGTGCAGCGAAAACAGCCTTTCCAATCGAACTTGGAGCAGGAACTGAATGATCTCATAACCCATGGTCGGTTTCTGGGTGTCAAGAACGTTTGGTTTGGCTGAGGGGCTACCTTTCCGAGCCGGCTGACTTGGTCAGCGGAAGGTTTTAATGGTTCCCATATTTATCTTTGTCCTTTCAACAATCAAATTAGTGTAAATAAAACGAACTTTGGCGGTCAGTTTGACGCCTCGGACTGCCTTACAGCCTCTTTTCCCTCCACCTTCAACACCTTTTCCTTCTGCTTTCCTTTTCACCCACGGCAAGACCTTAGTCTCACAGAACCAACCTCAGATCGACCTCAACCTCGACTCTCCCCTAAAATGAAATCGCTCTTTACAGAATTGGTATACAATTAAGGGTGATAAGCGATTTCTACTGCGATTTTATGCCATTTGTGTTTGCAGATCGTGCTTGATGCCACATGCCTTGCTTGTGTTGCGAGAATCAGTCGACTTCGCCAAATCACTTTGACATTGCATTTTTTTTTAAAGGAGGATTGTTCGCTTTCCTGTGTTCATTTTCTTTCACTAACCATCACTCGGGATCCGCCGTAACATGACCAAATTTCATAAAAGACCAAAAGGCCAACGATTATAAGGACAATGCCATAGCGGCCAGCTCGAATGTACTCCTTGTTCCATTGAAGACGGATGCGTTCTTGATACAGTCTGTGTTCACACTTAGTCTTTTAGCTTTTGCTTAGAAAGGCATTCCGCGAGTTCATGGGGATAGTGGTCTTGGTTACCTTCTGCACCAGAGTCGTTGACCGCCTGTTCTTCACCGAAACCTCAATTATCATCAACTTGCTCAGTTATTATACCGGCTTGGTACTATGCAAGCGCGCTTCGAAGATAAAATGGCATGTCTTTTTTTTTGTAGCCCAGTCTGGTACCAACAAAAAACGCCAGTTGTCAGGAAGGGGTGCCAACATGTCTTTTGATTACTTTCCATCGGTCACCTAGTATGGATAATATAGTCCGCTCACGACCTTATTCTTGGCCACCGTTGGGCGACTGAGCTGGGCGAACGTTCCGATTTATCTCTTTGCTCAAACGGTCGGCATTGCTTCTGTCTACTATTTCACCCTCGCCTACGAAAGATTCACAGGAACCACAGGTCGACTTTGGACTTTCTATTCAGTCAAATAGCTATACCAAAGCAAGATGCTTAATAAAAACTAACGGCCCAAAAAAAAAAAAAAAAAAAAAAAAATGGATGCGGAAGGTTTAGAGCCTCTCAGTTGTGTGCCCTTCGGGCACATACACAGCTCTGGTGGAAGATGAAGTTGCTCTAGGCAGAGTTGGATAGCACATCCTTGTTTTGCGTTGGTTTCCCTGGTTTTTGAAGTGTATGGTCGTGGAGGCGCAGTGCTTGGATGGTCCTTTCTTCGCTCTCCCAAAAAAAAAAAAAAAAAAATGGGCAAAGTCGCAAGATGTGTCTCTCACAGATGAACAAGCAACTGAGAGGTGCGAATATTCCGCCCAGTTGTATTCACACCCTTGAAGGGGGTCCATAGAGCCATAATTGCATCTGCACCAACCCCGTGGAGCCAAAGAAAATGAATCCATACATTCTCCGTCAATTCATCTAGCACATGCACTAAGAGATGGTTGTCTGGAAACAAAGAGATATAAAAATGAGCTCTCAAGTTCTGTCGTATCCATATCACACAGGAACTCTGGGTTTTCGCACATCACTTATGATATATCAGTCAGAAGCCAAAAAATTCAAACATGGGTGTGTCAGCAAAACCTCGCCTACCTCTAGGTGATTGAGCTTCAGTCTAAACCACCAAGCCAATGCTTTGGTAAGACTCGAATTCTGGGTTCGGGTCTCCTCGGGGAATCACCCCCCCCCCCCCTTTTTTTGTCTTACTCTCTCCATCAAACAGCCTACGAGCAGCCTCTTTTCCCTTGCAATAGTCCTGTAACTGGACAAGTATCTTTGTCGCCACACAGTCATGTCAACAGGAGACTCAGAAAAGGCACACTCTGTCGTCCAGCCACACCACATCACACTGAAAATGGCCTTCCTCGTGATCTCACCTGCTGTACATCAATCAATGTCTCCAAACTTCAGAATAGATGTGTCAACATCAATATCAAACATGTACACTTTCTCGGATGACGGTGAAATATTTGGTGGGTTCGGTCACCCAGGTTCGAGTCCCCGCGCATCCCTTTTTTTCTTTTTCGTCCACTATTGTTTTTCCATCTTCAGTTTTTTCTTTAAACATCTCACTTTGTACAATTGTTCCTGAACGAATGTCACTGTCACCGATCTGACATATGAACAGCAGGCACAAAAAAAAAAACGCTCGCCCCGTCCGCTCGCACCTATATCACACTGGAAAACAAGGCGTTCCTCACTTCGAAATGACTTCACTTACGACTGGATGGGACTCTGAATTCCGGGTTCGACTTCCTGTGCATCCCTCGTTTTTTTTTATCTCTTCCCTTCTTTTTACGGCTCACTTCCAAGCCTCACTCTCTCTGTCTGGCACAGCACAATTGTGGCAGTCTCCACTCCCAAGGATCTCACGCTAGCTTAAACAAAGCTTGGATAGTCTTTCTTGTATTGTGATAAATGGGAAATACTACACTACTAATGGTTTGGTACAACCTCGGCAACAGCATTTCCGAGGTTTCAAGGACAAAAAGGCGGCGCCGAAAAAAAACTCAGATGATTCGCTTGACGACGGGACAGAGTTACCAGACTCGTAGAACTACTAGTTCAGAGAGTTGGCAGCAAATGCGACTCCAGTGTTGTTGGCGCACTTCAAAGCGCAGGCGCAAATGCCTTTCTTGCCGTCATCATGGGTGCAGACTGGACCGTTGACCGGTCGAGGTGCTGGGTTCACACATGGTGGCAGAGGTGGAAGAGAGGAACTAGGTGAGTTGGGCATGTTGCTTGATTAGTATTGAAGCTGAGAAAAGTTACGTTGCGGTTAGGTAGTTTGGTGATGAGAAGATGAGTCGCTTCAGATGGGAAACGCCACGCCTGAGTATTTATACTGACATCCGTGAAAGAACAATGTGTGGATGTGTGGTATCTTTTTTGACTGAAGGGCACCTTTGATAAAGGCACCACAGCTTCGGATGCAAGATGTGGTTTGTAATTCGTTGCTATGCTCTGTCCAACTCCCAGTAATTTAAGAACAATTAGATCACGCCTTTCACAAGCTATCTAGACCATGCGCACGCACAGTGAGAAGACTGTTAGTTAGTCGAGGTGAGTGAGGAAGGACAGGGGCATCGAGCGACGAGTACGGTTTGATCACGAACAAAAAAAAGCTAATACGTTTGTGTAATCCCCAGCATTTCACTGCTAGAGAGCTTATGGTATTCTGGACCATTGGTCACAAACGTAACAACCATTTAAGCCAAGCTGTTCCAGACATTTTGATCGCCTTTGGTCCTTCACATTTTGCACGGACCAGATAAACTTCAAACCCCGTGACGAGTACCTCTTTCAAAGAGCACCACGGCGAGAAAAAAAGTCAATTCCAATTTCACTTTCTCACACACACACTCTCGACAATACTCCACATTGATATCAACTCTATCCATCGGTACCAGCGACAAGTGCTTCATCAGGAAGCAATCTATGAACAAGTGATGATCGGATTCTATAGCGCCATGGAAACTATCGATACTCATTCTTTGTACATCGCACAAACACAATGCCCTTTAGCTGCGGACTCTGCCATCAACAGTTCCACAACAAAGGACACATCTAACTCGAACGAAAACGACATCAGGACAACATTCCAGCAAGAACGATAGATATATTCGTCTATAGCGCTCGGTGTTTCCATCGCGATTTATTTGATACCTTGAACAATCAGGAGCGCGTGGAAAACTTTCCCCTGTAGCCGATTTAACTCATTGTACAGAAAATCAAGACAAAGACAGGAGTCAGAATGATCACAATGAGTACTCCAGGATACTACCAGAAAACTGCCAATCTCTTCTCTTCTACCTCTTCTAGACACCAGATCGCATACGAGCCTCTTCGCAGCTCTCCGCCCCACGGCGTTGCGCTTCACTTCGAGGACAAGGTCTACCAGCAGTTTCCAACCCACACCAGCGTATCTGCGAATACAGTCCCGCTGGATGGCAAGCACCCCATTGTCGGTTCCTCACCTCTGCCATCGGTGTCCTCGTCTCCATCATCTCCACAGGTTTCGATTATATCTGCTCACGAGAACTCGAAAGAATTCACTACCTCCTTCGTGGATCTTGGCACAAAGACCGTCATGGTTGTGGACAGGATCAGAGTTAAGAATCTGGGCAAAAGGGCCGTCTTGTTCTATGTCATGGAGACCAACTCGGTTTTGCCCCCATGGATCGAGGACGAGAACAAAAGAACCATCCTCTGCCTTGGCGAGAGGTCCGTCTTGATTCGGGACAAAAGGATCCTCTGGAACCACAACGCGGTCACCATCCTTAACTTGACCTATCTGCCCGACCACGACGATGACCTTCAGCAAAGGGACAGCACGATGTCGAAGAGTGATCCCGAGGAAATTGTCTTGTCGCATTCCGCGCCTTTGACATTGACACCATTCTCGCCTCCATTGTCTCCACAAGCTTCGATTGAGTCTTCTCTTGAGAACTTGGACATAGACGCCTAGTATCATTTGGACTGTGGCAGGAAGACAGTCATGGTTGCGGACAGGAGCAGAGTAAGGATCTTGGCACAGGAGTCGTTTTGCTCCTGGTCAAGGGGGCCAACCCCGTTCAGACCGGTGGATCGAGGAGTGAACAAAGATGTAATCCTCTGCCTTGGCACAAGATTGGTTTTGGTTCGGGACAAAAGGATTATTCAGAGCATGGACACGGAAGTTATTCTTGACTTGACCCAACAGCTCCAGTATGACACTGGAGATGTCTTCCAAGGAAATGTGAGCGTCAAGGATGGTCAAGGCAACGACCAGGCGGGAGACGGAGTTCTCACGAATATCACTTCAGGACCAGAGCCAAAGCGGAGCCCTGACCACGGACATGATGTCAACGTCCTCGGTCAGGCTTCAGAGCGCGATGGTTCCGACTCGTCTAAGAAGAGAGTGGAGCACTAAAGGGCGCAAAGAAACAGGAGGAGCGCGCCCAGGTTACTGATGATGCCCTATCTCGTTCCTTTTCAATTTTAATTTTCATTTTTCATGTTGCTGTTTACCACTCGCTACAAATTGTGTTTATATATCTTTTTCTATTTCTCTGTTGATCATGTCTCTCTGACTCTGATTTGGCTTTTTACTGCTCATGGCCGTTTTTTTGTTTGTATCTCATTATGTCGAAGTCATTTTAATCATACCTTGCTTGGTGGGAATAAAAACAGAATGAACCAACATCTACACCGTACGAACGTTTAATGATAAAAAAGAAAATGTAAATATGTAGTCTTGTCGAGCAAGAGGGTGTGTGTGAAATGTATGCGTAAAGCGTGAATGCCCTCGTGATTATTTATAAAAAAAAAAAAAAAAAAAAAAAAAAAAAAAGATCCAAAAAGAAATGGATGCGGAGGGGTTTCGAACCTCTCAAAGTTGCCAGAGAAGGCAAATATGTTGAACAACGCTGTTTGCTTTGGGTAGATTTGGCTAACACATCCTTGTTTTATGTTGTTTTTCTTTAGTTTATGAGGTGGATAGTTTGTTGGAGGCGCAGCCATGGTTGGCGGGTCTTGCCTTCAGAGTTTATCTTGCATTTTGAATAAATAATAATGTTCATGTTACTGATGTTGGACGCTAGTGCGTAGAAGATGACGAGTTAGTGACAGTCTGTCAACTTAGGCGTGGAGAAGTGCTAAATCCAAGGAGGTATTATCCTCATGAGAATGTCTAAGCTGCACGCTTCGCAAAATCCATGTTGATTGCCAAATGGTGCAGGAAGCCTTCAGCAAATGACTAGAGTAGAACAATCTGTCACGCTCTGAAAGGAAAGATGTTGGAGGCGTCCATTCTGGTGTACTACTTTTTTCAGTGCCATTAAATAAAGAGTGGGTTTGACGGTAGGAGGTGTTGATATTTTCACATTGACGCAACAAACGAAAAAGGTGGATGCAGAGTGGTGTTTGAATTCGAATAACAGGTGCTGGAAGTTTTGGTTGTTAGGTAGAATTGGCGAACATGACTTTATTTTCGATGGGTTTTTGTATTCGCAATCCCTCGCTTTTCATCCGCTCTCGGAGCGATCATCCATGCACAGCGAGAGCACGAGAATGTTATGTTTGAGAGATGATACTGATGTTGAATGTTGAGGACTCAGGCGAAAGAGTGGCGTTTTTTTCGTCGACGCCCTCATATTAACGTCTAACTACACATCCCGCAGAAATACTGTCGATGCCTAACGCACTAAACCCGTTGTACTGCAAATTATGGTGAGTACTGCTGATACAGACTGCCGAACTTTGAACGCCTTTTCTAATTATTGTCGGGCTGTTCAAAAAAAAAAATTGTCGGATTTTCCGGGAGGGAGGGAAAGAAAACTGGGAGAGCTCCTGTTTGCGTTATTGTTCCCCGCATGGCTCCATGATCCAATTCACCCCGACCCATGAAAGATGGCCATCTCCTTAGGAATTGTCAGTTTGCACACAATAAAAAATAAAAGGGGAGACATTGAAAAAGAGAACAAGTTGAAGAGTGCAAGAGATGTGAGCATGATTGTGGGGCTTGTTAGTTGGCTTCTGGGACTATTCAAGGGGGGCAGGCCCTTGTGCTTATGACCGTGGTTTTATTGCATTGGTTGCTATTCAGCTGGTTCAAAGGAGAGGAATTTTTCCCTTTGAGCGACTTCCATGGCCAGGGATCATTATTTCATGTATTGAGTGTGAGTGTATGAGAATACGAGGGTGGTAAAGTGAACTCGGTTCTCTATTCCATTCAGAAACCTGTAGACAGCAAAGTGCGTTGGAAAATGGTCGTTGCTCTATGCCTGTCCAAGGACCAAGTGATGGTCAACGAATAGGTGGGCTCAAGTTGCACAGATTAGCAACATTTGCCGCGTGTAAAAGTTTTCTCTTTTCATCTGGTTGCATTATTTTTGCAACGTTTATCTGCAGTGAAAATTGAACAATTGCGCATAACGAGATACCAATCTAAGAACCACATTTTTCAACTCGTACTATTATTGAAGAAGCAATTGATCCTTTGAGCAGACATGATTATGTTTGTTTGTGTGTATGTCAGTCGGTCAGTCTGTGCCTGTCCAACTGTGCATATTTGTCCAAAAATGGTTTTCTCTCATCTATTCCGAGCGACAAAGACCCTTTTCCACTCCCCGTATCATATACTCGCGTGTAATGGGAATTGGAAACAGGGTCGCTTCTGCTCGGCGACTTGCCCCTGCGCCGAGCCGCGTTGTGCCTGTCCAATATGCGACCTAAGCAGCAGTAGGTGATCATTTTTGGCTCGTTTCTTTTTTTCCAACGGATAATGTTGACGGCGAGAAAACGAATATCACACGCTTTGAAAACAAAAAAAGAGTTGGCTTATGGCCGTCTCACTCTTTGACGAAACGAAAGTAGCGTTCTCTTTCGAGAAATGGGTGAAATATGGTTGACATTAGAGGTCTTAAATCAGTCGCTAAGCCGGATAGCATCACACGTTTATTTTGCGGTTTGTTTGCCTTGTTGAATGACTTTTATCCTTCGAAGCTGAGTGTTTACGCCCTTGATATTGTGCAAAATCTTGATCCTCCTGGACTCTGGTGTGGATGCCCATGAGCGCCATGCATGGTCAGTCCAAGAGCTAACCTCCTTATTACCCCTTCGATCCATCTCTCTCTTTGTTTCTCTCCCTCTCCCTCCCTCTATTTTCCCCCTTGTTTTGATCATAGACATCGATGAAAGAGTTAAGAGAGTGGGGAGGCTGGCAAGATGGAATAGAGACTTGTCCCCAGAAATTCAACAAGCACCATGTACGCAATTAACAAAGACGTAAAGTATAGATCGACCTGTCCTTACTGGATGTCTTAAATGTTATGCCTCTCCTTTCCAAGTCTCCAGAGATATGAGGATCACTGCCTTGTCCTGGCCCTTTACGCTGACCTGGCGTTCCCTTGAAGTCAAACAAACAGGGCAGTAGTGGTTCCTTGAAATCTTGAATATATTGTTGTGTTGTTGCAAGCTCTTGTCCCTTTAATCTTAGTCTTGAAATCGTCCAACCAGTGTTCGCGGTAGAACTATTGACCTAAAACAAAAGCTGAAAAGATCTGAAGTTCCTGTTCGCTGTGTGATGAACCAACTCTGGTTCAATGAAGCTTTTCCTTTCTTTGCCAGGTCAGCTTGGTTGCAAAAACTGGAAGAGCGGATTGAACGCAAGAAAGAGGGATATAGTGAGATTGATGTGGAGATTAATAAAGCAAGATCGAGGTATCGTTTGTCGTGTGTTGCCGAGAAATACAGTAAAAAAAGAAAAAGGTACGGACGGGAAAAGTGGATACTCGCAAGCCATGACATGACATAGCATGGCATGACATGTAACCAATTGCCACCGACTCTCCTACCTTCATTCTTCCCTTCCCGCTCTTCCGTACTTTCCACAATATTTGCGTTCCAAGGGTATTCGACAAAGGCGAAGACAGAATCCCAGGAGGATGTACGGACGTTATTATTTTTCATTGTTCTTTGAGCTCAAACAACTATTTTGTTCGAGGTTCATCGTCTTCCTCGAGATTTCGCTTCACTTTTGCAAAGAAAAGAAAAGAAAAGACGCGGTCAATGGCGTCTGTGCGAGCCAAGTTCAATATCAATGCACCATGAGCAGCTCTCTCGCCATCGCCTAGTTTTGAAGGGAACGTCCTTTCAAGAAATGACAGAGAGTAGCAACGTAGCAACCTTTGTGTCTCCTTCCGCAAAGGAAGGGTGTGAAATATAGAAAAATCTCTTTCCCTCTGTGTTTGTGTGTCTGTGTCCATCCGTCAAAAAGATGCTCTCCTTCTCCTGAGTGAACGAGTAAAGGTGAGAGAATGATGAAGTGAGTGCTTTGATACATGGTAATAGGCAATAATAACAATGATTACTTTTACCCATCCCATATTCTTGAATGAAAAAAAGTATTGTTCACTCAGTGTGCACACTCAAAAGTGTACGAGGTAATGTTTGTTCAGAGTTCGTCCCAACCCCATCCATCCATCCATCTATCTTGCTCAGTGTGTGCCTGTCCTGTCTGTGCTGATTGGGTGTCATTTATCTTTCTTTCTTCCGCTCATTCTCTTCAGTTTTCCCATCGATCTGCCAAGATCCATGTTCTTGTTATCCGATCGCCCCTCACTTGTCACTGCTACTTGTCTGTCCACGAAGAGAACACACGTAGTTGGGTCCCACCACACCTAAGGCTTCCTTCCCATCATACATACTCACACGCACTTACACATACATACATATATACATACATACACATACACATCACATACACATACACACACGCGCGCGCTCACACCAAACACACACTCTTTACTTCACTCCTGCTAGTAAACTTTTCGGTTTTTCCATTTTGCTTTTGTTTTGAACACATAAGCAAAAAGCGAGAAGTCCCGTTTCGGATACTTTAGCAATTTCTTTTTCTTAGTCTCTTCATACGAACGATCATCATACTCGCTCACGTCCCCCTCTCTTTTTTTATTTCTTCATCTTTCTCTTCCTCGTCCCACTCTACTCATTCTGCTTGGTGCTCGTTTAGCTCTTGCATCGCTGCGCTCTAAAAGCACATCCATCCTCGACTACTTTCGTTGTGCATGCTTACGTCGCTCCACACGATACGATTCTCGTAGAAAACCTATTTGTAGATTTTCCCTTCAACGACCGTCCTACTTCACGATCCCCGTCACCCATTTATTTCGCATTCTTTCCCTTCCTTTACATTCTTCTTCTTCCATTTCTTCTTTCTCTCTTCCCTCCGCTCCTCCGCTCCTCCGCTTCTTCAAGCCTAACGCACTTCGTCACCTTCCCCCATCCTTTCCCATCTTGCATCTGCTATTCTTTTCACGACCAAAGAATCCAGCTTATTGAACGCCTTTCTTACGACACTCACGAACCATCGACACAGCCCACGTTGCCAACCCATTCATTCTTGCATTCATCCATTCTATCCATCTTAGGAACAAACCATCCTCGATAAGCACATCCACCTTCCTTCTTTCAGGTCCTTCTCTCTTGCTCACGTCAACCATCACGCGAAGGAACATTCATTCATTCACACACACACTACGGATCTGAAGCACGATCGTATATTTTATTCACGATTCTAAAATATAAGAGACGACAACTCATTTCCGGATCACGACTTTTTACGACCTTGCAACGATTTCATAAATATCTTTCATCCTACCTCCTCAACTGGATCTTTGATCTTCACTGGATCCATCAGAAAACAGAGTAGTATATCACAGAACAACCCTACTCTATAGCATATCCTATTCCTCAGGCTCAAGGACATCTTTCCCTCCCCGTTCTACGCCATTCCAACACCCCAGGAGAACGGCACGACATAACCACCGGTAAGACTTGTTCTCATTTCCTTCGCTGCACAGCACAACATAACTTGGAAAAAAAGACCAGAAGGCGTCGCACATTCCTTTCTGACCACACTCATCTCACTTTGTCATCCACTACCACCAATAGTTTTAAAAGTACAGGTAAACTACCTCTTCCACTGTGCATCAAACAACACCACCAGAACGCATTAGATCCAATAGCCAAAGCAAAGGCATACTCCCCGTCACTTGTCCCAAATTACCCGTCTCCCACGTTCAGCTTTTGACGTCGCGTCGCTGCATCCTCTCTCTCTCTCTCTCTCTCTCTCTCTCTCTCTCTCTCTCTCACAGACAAGCACAGTTGCACTCCCTCTTCACACTGTCATCCTAATTTCCCAACTGCACTCTCCTCCTTTTTTTTCCGAAGTGCGTATTGACCCGCCTTCACCCTTGAAGCATTCCAATCAATAATGTCTATTTTCTCCACATCCTTGCGATCCGTCCATACATCCATACATGCATCCTTCCATTGCCCCCTCTAACAGCTTCCTCCCTCGCTTCCCTTTGTTGCCACCACCTCCTTTGATTACGATCAACGTCCGTCCATTGCTATCTCCTGGAAACAACCCAAAAATACGCCAACGGTCCACTAACCCCATGCCTTCAATTTTTGCCACTAAATTAATTCTTCCTCGAAGTAGACACACATTCCCAATATGCTCAGAATCACTCACAACCACACAGGACCCAGCTCCATAAAGCGCCTGGACCTATCAACGAGACTACTTCAACGGAATATCTCATCCTCATCCTCGACGTCTCTCCGGACCCCACTCTCTCGTTCTATAAAGTTATCCACGGCATCAACAGCGCACCCCTCCTCTGCTAAATATCTCTCAACCACACCCTCTTGTACTACAACTCCATCCTCGTCTTCTTCTCTGCTCGGTCATGGCTCAAAAGGTCGCTTCCAGAGATATACTCAACGACGCGGCTTCCAGTCTTCAACTGTAAACTACCAGAGTCGGGCGATTGAAGAGTTCGGCATTCTAGGCAAGGACGGTGTCAAGGGATCCACAGGCTCGGCGGCCTCAGAAGAACGCATCCTCTCCGACCAGATCTTACGACCTCACCATGGATCTCGCAACCCGCAGAAAATGATGACGCTAGAGGAAGCCATGGGCGACATTAAGCCCTTGGAACTGAGTCCAGAGCTGACCATGCTTAAGGAGCAGGCCACCACAGGAGCTAAAATCATTGACGGGAAGGCCATCGCGAAGTGAGTGGTTTAATAACGAGCGAAAAGCTCTCACTATGATCCATAGCCAAAATTTACTGACTCGCTTTTTTTGTTTGTATTTGTTCAGAGCGATTGTGAAGAACGTCAAGACCGAGATCGAGGAGTTCAAGGTGCTCAACCCAACCTTCCAACCAAGATTGGCGATTGTGCAGTTGGGCGAGAAGGAGGACTCAAATGTATACGTTTCTATGAAGAAGAAGACCTGCAAACAAGCTGGAATCGAGTACACGGAGCACCATTTGCCCGAGGGTACCTCACAGGCCCAGCTGCTGAAGACGATCCAGGACTTGAACTCTAACCCATCGATGCACGGAATCCTTGTCCAGCTGCCTCTGCCCGCTCACATCAACGCCAAGATCGTGACAGAGGCCATCGATCCGATCAAGGATGTCGACGGGTAAGGAGCGTCATATTCCTCATGCTGATGGAAGCGGGATTTTTTTTTTGCTTTGGGACAAAGGAACTTAATGAATAATTCGAATCAATTCCCATCCTTGAAAAACTAGTTTCCATACGACCAACATTGGACGGCTGGCCAAGCTCAACACACAGCCTGACTTTGTGCCATGCACCCCTAAAGGAGTTCTGGAGTTGATCCGATCCACCGGAATAGAGATCGAGGGCAAGAACGCTGTCGTAGTTGGTCGCAGTGATATTGTGGTAGGGATTATATTCTGAGTTTCTCTCGTTGAGTAAGAATCAAGCAGTCGGCGAAAGAACAGAGATCTCACTTCTGTCCTTTGGCAATTTTTTTAGGGCGCCCCTACATTTCACTTGTTGAACAAGAGCAACGCCACTGTCACTCTTTGCCACGATCGCACGCGCGACCTGGCAGAGAAGGTCAAGACTGCAGATATTCTGGTTGTTGCTGCAGGCCACGCCGAGTTGATCAAGGGCGAGTGGCTTAAGAAAGGTGCTGTCGTCATCGACGTAGGTATCAACGCTCAGCCAGGTATGTACTCGTGTTTTTTCTTGTCCGCCTTGTGTTTCAAGTCCCAACTGCGAAGATCCGGGTTGTTGACCTCCTCCCTTCTCCGTATTTCGAACCAAATCTAGATCTGACTAAGAAATCAGGAATCCGTCTGGTAGGCGATGTCGAGTTTGCTACTGCACAGCAGATCGCCGGCCACATTACCGCTGTCCCTGGCGGCGTTGGACCCATGACCGTCGCTATGTTGATGGAGAACACGCTGCTTTCTGCCCGCCGCTTTTGGCAAAACTCAGTCGAGTCCCGGTCCATGACCAAGCTCACGCCGTTGACCCTGGAGCTCAAGAACCCAGTCCCGAGCGACATTGATATTGCCCTGAGCCAAACCCCCAAAGTGATCAAACAAGTCGCCGAAGAGATCGGTCTTGGACCCGATGAGGTGAGTACAAATATCGTTTCCGCTGAAACGTGCAAAGGCGCGGCGATGGAAATCGTTGCTAACCAGGTGTTTTCGTTCTACAGTTTGAACTCTATGGCAAGTACAAGGCCAAGGTCGACCCCAATGTCCTTAAGCGCCTTGAGCACCGCCAGAATGGTCGCTATGTTGTCGTCACCGGCATTACTCCCACCCCACTCGGCGAGGGCAAGTCCACGACTGTTGTTGGACTGGTTCAGGCTCTCGGTGCTCACTTGGACAAGATCGCCTTTGGTTGTGTCCGCCAGCCTTCACAAGGACCTACTTTTGGCATCAAGGGAGGCGCCGCTGGAGGTGGATACTCTCAGATTATTCCCATGGACGAGTTCAACCTTCACTTGACAGGTGATATCCACGCCGTCACTGCTGCCAACAACTTGCTTGCTGCTGCCATCGACGCCCGCATGTTCCACGAGTCTGGCGCCACCGACAATGTAGGACATGAGCTTGAAGACGCTGTTTAGTTTGTACTGGGGGTCTAATTATCCGGAGTATTGATATTGTTCTCTTTTTTTTCTTTCTTTCTAGATTCTGTTCAACCGCCTCTGCCCCAAGAAGAAGGGCAAGCGCGTCTTTGCCCCAGTGATGTTGGACCGCCTTCAGCGTCTTGGAATCAACAAGTCGCGCCCTGAGGACTTGACCCCCGAGGAGGTGTCACAGTTTGTGCGTCTGGACATCGACCCCTCGACCATCACCTGGCAACGTGTCCTGGACACCAATGATCGCTTCTTGCGCAAGATCGAGGTTGGCAAGAACCCGACTGAGGCCGGCCACGAGCGCATGACTGGATTCGATATTGCTGTCGCTTCTGAAGTTATGGCTGTGTTGGCCCTTAGTGCCGACCTTAAAGACATGCGCCAGCGGTAAGTGAAGCCCTTTAAATCTTCTGTCTCGCGCTGTTTCATTTTTAGTCATACTAATGATTTTATATCTTACGTTGTTCTAATGCTAGTCTGGGCAAGATGGTCGTCGCCAGCTCCAGAGCCGGAAACCCTGTCACAGCAGACGACATTGGCATCGGTGGTGCTCTGACCGTCCTAATGAAGGACGCGATCAAGCCTAACTTGATGCAGACCTTGGAGGGCACACCTGTCTTTGTGCACGCTGGACCCTTTGCCAACATTGCTCATGGAAACAGCTCTGTGATTGCTGACCGCATCGCGCTCAAGTTGGCCGGTGTGGAGCCAGGAATGGATGCCAGCAACATGGGCTATGTGGTCACGGAAGCAGGATTCGGCGCCGATATCGGCATGGAAAAGTTCTTTGATATCAAGTGCCGCGTCAGCAACTTGGTCCCCAACGCCGTTGTCCTGGTGGCCACCGTCAAGGCGCTCAAGATGCACGGCGGTGGGCCTGATGTCGTGCCAGGAAAGCCTCTGCCTGAAGTCTACCTGAACGAAAACTTGCCCATGCTCGAAGCCGGTTGCGCGAACCTTGTCAAGCACATCCAGAACGCTAAGAAGTTTGGTATCCCCGTGGTGGTAGCCATCAACAAATTCACCTCGGACACCGATGCCGAGATGGGCCTGATCCGCAAGATGGCCCTGGATGCCGGTGCGAGTGATGCTGTCGCATGTGACAACTGGGCAAAGGGTGGTTTGGGTGCTGTGGACTTGGGCAAGGCCGTTGTCGAGGCATGCGACAAGCCCAGCGACTTCAAGTACCTCTACAATGTTGACGATGACATCGAGTCCAAGATCACGACTATTGCCAAGGAGATGTACGGCGCTGACGGCATCGAGCTGTCCAAGGAAGCCCGCGAAAAGATCTCCACCTATACCCGCCAAGGCTTTGCAGGTCTTCCCATCTGCATGGCCAAGACCCACCTGTCGCTCTCGCATGACCCCACGAAGAAGGGTGTCCCAACTAACTTCACGCTTCCCATTCGTGACATCCGTGCGTCAGTTGGTGCCGGTTTCCTGTACCCATTGATTGGTTCCATGCAGACCATGCCTGGCCTTCCCACTGTAAGTTTTGTTTCGTATGAAAGACCAACGATTGTTCTGCTTTTGTGATGCTTCTCATAGACTGACATGTTTTCGCGTTCTCTTTTTCATCCTTTTGCAAAACAGCGCCCTGCTTTTTACGATATCGACATTGACTTTGACACTGACCGCGTTGTTGGTCTCTTCTAAAGCGACTGTTTACTTTTTCTATGATGTTTTTATTTGTATCTGCACTTTCTTTTACTTTTATATATTGTTTGTAACACCTCGCGCCTAGATTTTTGTGACGTAGACACCATTAAATCCAATCATCCTAAATTCCGTTATTTCATCGCCATTTTTCCGACATCAGATGTCCGAAGGGTTGGAGATTTGAAGAAATAAAATCCGAAGGGGTGGATTTTTTTGCCAGCATCCATCTTTCCATCAGCAGATCATTCTCTCACAAATGGCATCAAGGGTCTTCTCGCGTCTGGGCTCCGGTCTGACCATGGCCCGCCCATCGTCCTCCTCGCCCTTCACCCGGAGCACATTGGCTCATCTCAAGAACAACAACAACAACAAATTCACAGCTATCCGCTCAAAGTTTATGTCCACAGATGCTGCCGCTGCCGCCGGCGCTTCTGCCTCCCACCATCACCACGTTAACCGCGACATGCTCGGCGCTACCACTCCTCTTGGCTCCACCATTACTGAGGATGTCGAGGTCGACGATGGTGTCGATGTCACCTCTCGCCACTTCACCGTCAACTTTGGACCCCAGCATCCCGCCGCTCACGGAGTGTTGCGTTTGATTCTGGAATTGGAGGGAGAAGAGATCTTGCGTTGCGACCCTCACGTCGGTCTTTTGCACCGTGGCACTGAGAAATTGATCGAGTACAAGACCTACCTCCAGGCTCTGCCCTACGTAACGTCTTTTCTGCCTTTTTTTCTTTACTGACCGTATCATATGGACAGATCAGGGGTATGGATCTCGCATATCTGACACCAGACATTTTCTTCTTCTATTAGTTCGATCGTCTCGACTACTGCTCCATGATGGTTAACGAGCAGGCTTACTCCCTCGCTGTCGAGAAGCTCCTCAACATCGATGTCCCTATCCGCGCCAAATACATCCGCACCATGTTCGCCGAGATCACCCGTGTTATGAACCACTGCATGTCCGTCATGTCCCATATCATGGATGTCGGAGCCCTGACCCCCTTCTTGTGGATGTTCGAGGAGCGTGAGAAGCTGATCGAGTTCTACGAGCGTGTCTCGGGCGCTCGTATGCACGCCGCTTACGTCCGCCCCGGCGGTGTCTCGCTCGATATCCCCAAGGGCCTGCTCGAGGATATTCACGTCTGGGCCGACCAGTTTGGACAGCGCATGGATGAGGCAGAGGAGTTGATCACTGGAAACCGTATCTGGAAGGGCCGTACCGTTGATGTCGGTCGTGTCACGGCCAAGGAGGCGCTCGATTGGGGCTTCTCTGGTGTCATGTTGCGTGGATCGGGTGTGAACTGGGATCTCCGCAAGGTGCAGCCCTATGATGCCTACGACCTTGTTGATTTCGATGTCCCTGTGGGTTCTAAGGGAGACTGCTACGATCGCTACCTGTGCCGCATGGAGGAGATGCGTCAGTCGCTCCGTATTATTCACCAGTGCATCAACGACATGCCCCCAGGCCCCGTCCGTGTCGACGACTTGAAGATCTCACCCCCTCGTCGTGCTCACATGAAGGAGAACATGGAGGCCTTGATCCATCACTTCAAGCTTTACTCGGAGGGTTACTCGGTGCCCCCAGGCGAGACCTACACCGTCGTCGAGGCTCCCAAGGGAGAGTTTGGTACGTCCTGTTTTTTTTTCATAGTATCTTTTGTTTATGCCCTATGATGCGAGACTTTGTAGATCTGCTCAGGACTAACTTGTATTTATTTGTTATATTTATGTTTCTAGGTGTCCACCTCGTCTCTGATGGAAGCAACCGTCCTTACCGCTGCAAGATCCGTGCCCCCGGTTTCGCCCATTTGGCTGGATTGGATTTCATGGCCAAGGGTCACTTCATTCCCGATGTTGTCACCATGATCGGAACCATGGATATTGTGTTCGGAGAGGTCGATCGTTAAAGCATAGGCAAGCGGACAAATTAGGAGTCATGAAGGAAACAACGAAGTTCAAGGAGGAACGAAGAAGGATATCCCCCACTCACCAACAAAAACAGAAAAAAAAAAGCCATATTTAAAAAAAACACAGGCGGTAGCAGGCGGACGAATTAGAATAGTCATAGGATCTGTGTCATCCAAATACATATCACTACACGACACATGACATAGATGAATCGCAGATTTCAGAAAAAAGCCGTATTTTTTATTTGTCTACTTTCGCAAAGCATAGGGAGGCATTCGTGCCTCCAAAGCCGAACGAGTTGGTGATGACCGCCTTGAGCACCTTTTCCTGCGCCTTGAGCGGCACATAGTTCAGTGTAAACTCACCACTGTCATCATGCTGATGGAGGTTCAGCGTCGGCGGCAGGATGTTGTTCTTGACTGCCAAGATCGCGAAGATAGCTTCCACAGCGCCAGCGGCGCCCAATAGATGCCCCACAGCACCCTTGGTCGACGACACGGCGATCGAATCATGATACCCATCAAACACAGCCTTGATTGCACGGTTCTCGGCAATGTCGCCCAGCTGCGTCGAAGTCGCGTGGGCGTTGACGTAGCCGACATCTGCGGGAGTCAGGCGGGCGGCCTTGAGGGCGCGCCGCATGGCCATGGCGGCGCCCGTGCCGTTCTCGGGCGGGGCGGTCATGTGGTGTGCGTCGCCCGAGAGGCCGTATCCACGCAGCTCGGCGTAGATGTGTGCGCCGCGCTTCTTGGCGTGCTCGTATTCTTCCAGCACCAAGACACCAGCGCCCTCACCGATCACGAAGCCGTCACGGTCGCGGTCAAAGGGCCGTGAGGCCTCTGAAGGGGAGTCGTTGTATTTTGTTGCAAGAGATTTGGCTCTATTTTTGCGGTGTGTTTTTTATTTTTTGAGGTGGGCTATCATTAGTAAACAAAATGAAGAATAGAAATCGCATCCAAATCCAATGTGAGGCGTGTAGATAACTTACTTTGCGAAGCCTGCGACGGCCAGAGGGTGAATACAGGCCTCGGATCCACCAGCGACCATGACATCTGCGTCTCCGTACTGAATAAACCGCATGGCGTCGCCAATCGAATGTGCTCCAGTGGTGCAGGCAGTCGATACGGCGTGGTTGGGGCCTTTGTAACCAAACTTCATGGTCAGATGTCCGGCAGCCATGTTGATCAGGATCTTGGGCACGAACATGGGGCTCATCTTTTTGTATCCCTGAGAAAAAAAAAAGTATCGCGCCGGTTCCCCAGCAAGTTGCAATAAAAGTTAGTCACGCTGGCGCGGTCCTAAAATGTCAAGCTGGAAAAAAAAGTAATTTCGTTGGGAAGGTCACTTACGTTCTCAGCATAGGCAAGAGTCGTGGAGGCCATGTCGTCCAAGCTGCCAATGCCTGATCCGAGGCAGACACCTGTCCGCTCCTTTTCTTCTTCGGTGGCGTGCTCCCACTGTGCATCTTTGATCGCCATCCTTGCTGCCGCGATGGCGTATTGTGTGAACAAGGCCATTCTCTTTTCATCCTAAATGTTGTCAAGAGGCCCGAGAATTCGAAGTAGGAGGTTTAGATAAGGATTCAAGTTGAAACAGGCAGCTTCCAGGAGGAAGAGTGTCAAGGTACACATCACACTTACGCCTCGGTCCAACCACTCCGCAGAATCGAACCCTCCAAGCTCTTTGCCGCCAGTACGCTTGACAACGGCTCCGACTTGGGAGGGCAAAGTTTCAAAGCCAGGGAGGCCGTTGGGTGAGGGAAGGTCCTTGAGAGAGACAACGCCACATTCACCAGCAATGAGTCTGGACCAACTCTGCTCGACACCGATGCCTAGTGGGGTGACGAGCCCGAGGCCTGTGACAACGACTCGACGGACATGCGCAGCCATTATTTGTATGTGAAAGCGAAATGTGCGCAGGTGGGGGAAATGAGTTTGAGAAGGGGAGCGGAGAAGTCGCGAGGGAGCAAGCTTTGAGTGGGGACTGGGGAACAGCTACTTTTTTGGGCGTGGGTGTTGTCCGTTGGTGGCAGTCACAAAATCAGTAAGTTCTACGTGCCGTTCTTGGACGAGGGAAGCGTCCTGAAGCTTGGCTTCTTGATGACCATGAAGGGTGCTGTGGATGACATTCTGCATGCACGTACACACCCAAGAAGGACACTTTGGCGCTTGGGGAGGTCACTTCTTGATATAGTATCTACTACATTATCCTCTCAAGCATGGGTACCCGCTTGAAGAGTGCCTCCATGTCTATCGGTGGCTTAGGATTGTTTACCTCGGGAACTGCAAGCTGAGTGGGCCTTGCCTATACTTTTTGGCTGGTTTGAGTCTCCCCTGGAATTTCATTCATTCAGCACCCTCTCCATCAACACAACCAACACACAGAACCATGGCCTCGCTCATGTCCACTGTGAGGCTCGGTCTCCGCACCGGCCCCAAGGCTGAATGCCGCTCTTTTGTCACCTCTACACAGCCCGCCACATGGACTCGTAAGGACATCCGCCACCACTTTTTTTTCAAGCTGGATTCTTCTTTGTGCCCCACTCTTGTCGAGCTTGTCAACAAAACCTCGTCATGGCTGCAGAAGGAGGAGGAGGAGGAGGAAAGAATCCGATGCTGGCATACATGGAAACCCCAATAGGCTCACGTAGCTTCCCATTGCTTTTCTACCTCAATAGACAAGTCATTAAGAACAGGAGTCATTGCAAGGAAAAAGGGAATGACCGCCATGTGGGACGAATGGGGTGTCAGGATACCCGTCACTGTTCTCCAGGTACGGCTTACTCGGGTGTCAACGGTGCTTGATCAGTGATGGGGACAGCAAGGAGCACTCAACAGCGAGGATATCTGAGCTCACCTTACTTCTACTGTCTTATTCGATCTCTGACCATATCCTTACCTGATCTACCATGTCTACTATTATAGCTTGAGCAGTGCCAGGTCGTCCAGGTCTTGAACGAGGAAACACACGGATATACAGCTCTTCAGATCGGAAGCACAGATCGCTCACCAAAGAATGTCACCACGCCCATGTTGGGCCACTTTGAGAAGGCTGGCGTCGAGCCCAAGCGTAAGCTCTTCGAGTTCACTGTGACCCCCGATGCTGTCTTGCCCATCGGCACTGAGCTCGTTGCTTCACACTTTGTCCCCGGTCAGTTTGTTGACTGCTCCGCACCAACGTAAGAGTAACAGGAAAAGACCTTGAGAAGAGCATCATATTTTGTGCCCCCCTTGATCTGCGTGTTAAATGGAGATGGAGAACCCAAAGTGTACTAAACCTGGTCATCCTTTTTATTCACTTTTTTTCAGTATGGGCAAGGGTTTCCAGGGAGCTATGAAGAGACACGGATTCGGCGGTCAGCCCGCCTCGCACGGTACTTCGGTCACTCACCGTTCGCTGGGTTCGACTGGTCAGCGCAAGGACCCCGGCAAGGTGTTCAAGGGCAAGAAGATGGCTGGACGTATGGGAGGCGAGCAAGCCACCGTCCAGAGCTTGAAGGTTATGAAGATTGACAACGAGCTGAACCTGATCTACGTCAAGGGCTGTGTGCCCGGTGTGGACGACCAGTTTGTCAAGGTCCGCGATGCGATCAAGAAGAGAGGCGACAAGATTGCGCCTCTGGACCTGCTCCCCTTGCCTTTCCCTACGGTTGACCCCAAGCTGGTCAAGGCCATGCCCAGAGAGCTGGTGGCCAAGACTGGAGGAGCTGATCCTTATGTCATGAAGGAGTAAAAAAGAGGCACATAGCAAGGGAAAAGAGAAGAGTTGACATATTTTGCCTGGATCCTGGGCAGTGAATTACTATAGATGAAATACACATTGTTTTTTTATTGCATTATTCAACGGTTGGTCCTTCTTTCTTGATCATTGGTGTCGTCTCACGGCGCGTGTGCGACTTTGACCCCCAATCCGCGATTCGGAACTTCCGCAAGCAGTATGTCCTAGTTAATGGACGCAGGATGCACACACTTGAATCGAATGTTCAAGGAAGCGATGAAGTGTTATTGCACAAGGTAGACGCGTCCCCTCCTCGTCAGTTGACACATATCTTGTATTTCCTGGACACGCGATCTGGGCCGATCATTCTTTGATGGGGGTGATGGCACACACACACACACACAGAGAGAAGGGAACATAAACCGGTTTTGTGACATTCTGCATGCCACTTCACGATGCAAATAAAATGGCGCCACTAAAAAAAAGTTTTGTCATCCCTGCGAGAGTTCATCATTGTGGCTCTACATTCTCAAGTTTGTTATTTTGCGTGCGTGCGTGCGTGCGTTGTTGATTTTTTTTTTTTTTTTTTTTTTTTTTTTTTTTTGGGTAGTTGAACCACAGCATGGCGTTTCTTTTCGCTCTGAGAAGGTGGACATTTGGAGGAGGATGTTGCGCTTTGGAACCATCCATGAAGATAAAAGTTTGTGACCATAACAAACACAAGACGATAACGGCGCACATGGACAGCATCGCAGGCTTGAGGGGCAACTTGTCCATTTTATCGAAACAAGAACTATGCACGGAAGATGAAACCGGAACTGCATAGAAGACAATAAGCATGGAAGCTGGTTTGCTCTTTGCCAAAGTTCGTGGTCTTGCCCGGAGAACATAAAAAATCAGGTCGATATTGGCACAGGAGAGCGGAGGAAGCGGCAGTTTTGGTGCTTTGGTGTTCGTGTGGTTCCTTCATAAATAGAAAATGTAAAGTTCACATACCAGTTTTGCGTATTGTGAGATGGGGATGGTCTTCATCAAGCAAAGGAAAGGAAATCCGAGCGAAGGGACAAAATGATGAAGAACAGGTATTGGAGGCAACCTTTTTTCTTTTCATTTTCCAGCAAATCCGCTGCTTCGATCTTGGCACGACGGACTGAAAAGAGCACGTCTCGCTGCAAACAGGAACGCCGGGACACTTGGCAAGTCGACACACGATGGGTCATCCACGTATACACGTAATGCCTTGTTGTTGTTGTTTGTGCCTTCATCGAGACAAACATCCAGCCGAGTTTATCGACCCTGATCGTGGGATGGGGTGGAAGGGGTTGGGCATTTAGCATGAACATGTGCAGGAACGAACGCCCATCTCCTTCAGTCCTCCTATTTCGATTCCTTCTTGTTCTTCTTTTCCATAGTTTCCGCACTCATGCGTGCAGTTGCAGGTTGAATGGGGGCAAAACCAATCGATTGAGCCTCCCATGGCCTAGCACTCGTGAAGCAGATCAAACTTCCCCCTCTTTGCTCCCTTGCTTTCGCCACCTCTCTCCCTTCTCCCCTGCGAGCATGATGTTGCGTTGCACAAACCTGTTTATTGCTATGTCTAAAAACCGGTTTGCATCCCATGCTTATTTTTGTTCGCTTCTTTTGCTTTTTTTGGGCTTGAGTGCGTCCTGAAAAGGTGGTTTTGTGTGCGGATTAGGGCAAAGAACAAGAAGACAAAGAGGTGTCGGATTGGATGGATCGTGCTAGCCCGCAAAAAAAAAAAAAAAAGGAACATGCGCCAAACAGAATTCTTAAATTACTTAGAATCGGATAAGCACTACTCAACAGCCCAGTCCAGGTAACGTTTGTTATTGAGCGGGTGGACAATTCCTTCGTTTCTATCGATGAGGTGATGTCCTAACGCCAACATTGGGACATATTGGTCGACGTTGACTTTTTTTTTGTTTCTTTTCTCGAGAGTCCGTCCTTCGACCTAGTTTTTTTTTCCTTAACAAAGAGCAGGTAAGTGTTGTGCCTGCTTCAATTGTGAGGACGAGAACAGCTTCGCAATTAAACAGTCATCCAAAAGAAATATGAACAAAAAAAGACATGGTTTCTGACCACAGCGCAAACAAAAAAAATAAGAAAAAGACAAACAAGTTTTTGGCTCTTCTTTGAGGCACGGAAGCGGGCCATCGTGTCAAATACAAATAAATAAACAAACAAACAGACCAAAAGGAAGCTGAATGGGAGGAGCACCAATGCAATGCGTGTTTGTAATAAGCAGTAGACTACATGAGATGCCTGTATGCCTGAATAGATAATATCTGGAGAATGAACCCATTGGCCAACAACAGGTTGGACATTTCACAATCGGCTCACAGTTCAAGATGTGAACTCGTTCTTCCTGACCCACAATGCAGTGAAATCATAGTGGTGGATGGGAGTGAGCCAAAACACCAAGGCCCAGGTATATAAACCCACTGTTGACACCACTCAACGGTACTCTCCCTTTTCTCAATCCTTCTATCCTCCTCCCACCCCATTACCTTTCATTGCTCGCTGGTATCATTCACTCTTGACTTGTTTCGATCAGATCACCACATCCCTACTCCTCCTCTCTCCCACTACACTAACCTCCACCATCTTTGTCCAGTCCACTCACTCCACAGTCTTCTTTCACAAAGGGCAACCAACACGTACATGGCTGCCTCAGTATCTTCAGAATCCACACAACTGGATGTGATCAAGACAAAAAAGTCTTCTACCTCTCTCAATAGCTACAAGGCTGGCCATAAAATGGAGGTCGCCGAGGGCATCGAGGGTTCCACCCAGCAAAAATTCGAAGTCGACACCACCAACACCAGCATCGACATTGAAAACCAAGGCGGCAAGGAGCAGCCCTTGATTGGACCCAAGGCAGCCATTTTGCTCTTTATTGGGTAAGTTCAGTCATCCCGACAGACCCTTAGAACTCGCCTTCTCTTCACTCTTTCCCATCCATCTTTCCTATCAAGTACAGATTCTTTACTCAGCCACGTTTGAGCCTCTGTTGACTTGCATTGTCCGAGGACTTGTCTTCCTCTTTGTTTTCTTTGCATTTTCCAATCCTCACTCCCACTCTCACTCCCCATAACATGTACCCCGAACAGCCACATCACACCGCTGAGCAACTCGAGTTAGCCACGCTTGGCCATTATATTGATACAGTCTACCTCGCCGTGACACCAATGTACAAATGCATGGAACACCGAACTAACACCGGTCGTACCAACTTTTTTCCCCTTCCCTTCACGTTCGAAACCATGGTACACGATATTCAATCCCTCCTTGCTTTTCTTTTTTCGTTTGTGGCCATCCAAATGGGGACATGCTTTGGTTTGTGTAAACGACATACAATAGATTGGCCATGGCAACATTCTTGGCTAGTTTGGACGGAACCATCATTGCCACTGCCCTGCCTAAGATCGCCTCCGACTTCAAGGCCCAGTCTCAGATGAGTTGGGTCGCAACTGCCTACCTGCTTACTTTCAGTAAGGAATATTTCGCGAACAAGTTTTACTCGACGAAAAACTGTCCACAGAGTTTCCTGACCATCCATCTTTTGCTTTGCCCAATAACAACAACATAGACGCCTTCCAGCCCTTGTACGGCAAATTCTCTGACATTTTCGGCCGCAAAGCTATGATCCTCTTTGCAACTGTCACCTTCATGATCGGATCGGCCGGTGCTGGAGCCGCCAACAGCATGACCATGCTCATTGCCTTCCGCGCTATCCAGGGTCTGGGAGGCTCGGGTCTGATGGGAGTTGTGCTCATCATCATCTCGGACATCTTTCCCTTGGACCAGCGCGCAAAGTATCAATCCATCATCTGGAGTGTCTTTGGCGTGTCCTCTGTTGTTGGTAACGCTTTTACTTCGTGCTATTTGATTGAGAATGTTGCATTGATAGCGTGAATAAGAGTGCTCATCTCATTTAATTCCTTCTGTTCCCTTCTCCTAGGACCGCTTCTCGGAGGTGTATTCGTTGAACAAATCACATGGCGCTGGTGCTTCTACATCAACCTGCCCTTGGGTGTTGTCACCCTGGTCGCCGTCATTCTCTTCTTGCGCCTGCCCTTCGAGACCCAGGAGCTTAAGAAACAGTTGGCTCGAATTGACTACCTAGGCACCCTCTTCATCATCATCTCTGTCGTTTGCTTGCTCCTGCCCATCACCTGGGGCGGCACGACCTACCCCTGGAACTCGGCCACCATCATTGTCCTCTTCTGCGCCGCCGCCGTCCTGATCGGCGTCACCATCTTTATCGAGCACAAAGCCGTCGAGGCCATCATCCCCCCAAGACTCTTTCTCAATAAGACCGTCGCCGTGTTGTTTTTGGTCAACTTTATGACCGGCATGGGTTTCTTGGGTGTCATTTTTTACTCTCCCATCTACTTCCAGGTCGTCAAGGGCGTTACTGCCACTGCCTCGGGTCTTCATCTTCTCCCCATGGTCATGGGTCTGGTCATTTCCTCGATCGTCTCGGGCGCTATCATGGGCAAGGTCAAGGACTACCGTATTTTTATCTGGCTCGGCACCACCATCATGTCGATCGGTGTGGGTCTCTGCATGTTGCTCGATCACGACTCCAACATGGGTGAGCAGATCGGCTACCTGCTAATCGTCGGTAGCGGTATCGGTTTGATTCTCCAAACCGTCATGCTCGCCGCCCAGGCTGCTGTTGAGAAGCATGACATGGCGATTGTGACGGCACTGTGTGGTTTCATGAACAGTATTGGAGGCGGTATTGGTATTGCTATGTGCTCGGCCCTTTTCAACAACCACTTGGCGACCCAGTTTGCAAAGTTCCCAGGGGATGTGCTGATAGTGATCAAGGAGTTCCACCTGGACGAGTCGATCACGGCTGTGCAACTGTTGCCCGAGCCCACTAAGAGTCTGGTGATTGAGGCGTATGTGAACACTTTCCAGTATATCTTCAAGTGCATTCTGCCCATTACCTGCGCTGCCTTTGTGATCTCGCTGTTCATCCGCAAGCTGCGCATGCTGGATCCTTCGGAGATTATCCAGCATGCTGCCTAAAGGATCCCGTGTGTGGGTCAAAAAATAACAAATGTACACCAGTCCTCCAACAGCATTTTGTGTAATCTATATGCATCTTATCGTCTTAACTATCACAAACCTCATAGAACATCATGATCTCTTATGAATACAACTCCAAAAAAAAAAAAAAAAAAAAAAAAATCTCGATGTTTCAAGATGTGCGCCACCAAATTAAGAACACGTGCGTGTGTCCAACGGCTTGACTGCTTGTCTCAGCCAGAAACTTTTTTTTTCCTGGTCTTCATTAGCCTTGAGCATTGCAACCGTTAAGCTTCATTCTTTTCATAATTTGCATTCATTTACACATACATACTCGCAAACAACATTTTGTCCAAAGCTAGCTACCGCTCCCTCCACCGCCCTCTTTTCATACTTTGACTACAACACAGCCTCGTTCTTTCCTTCTCGGTGTTTCCCTCTCCTCTCTAAACTACCAAAAAAAGCAACGATTGTGTCGGAGATAAAAAAGAAAATGTCGTTGTTCAACAAGTTTTTGGACAAAACCCTCCGCAGAAAGTCTGGATCGGCACACCACTACAACATGGATGCCGACAACATGCGAGGTAAGAGGAAAACCCGCGAGGAAAAAGAAAAGGGTTACACTTTTCGTCTATGGAAATCGACTTTTTCTCCAACCTTCATTTTCTCGGTCCCGGGATAATTTTGATCGTAATTCTTCCGGTCCCACTTGACCCACTATCAAAAGGCCAGAGCAGGTCAACCGTACACCCTTACAAAAATAACCTCCCCTCTAGCAAATGGTCGGTCCATTTGGTTTTTTTCTGTTCCCTTTTTTTTTGTACGCGTTGGGTTTCCTTCATGTTCGTGCGATGGTAGGAGCGAGCCGTCGTTTATCACGCGAAGAGGACGTCCTGGTCGTCTTTTCATTTTGTTTTGCGGGGGTGCGGTGTGGAAGGTGGTGTGCACATCATGAATTGGGGGGTGAACGAGAGAGAGAGAGAAGTGCACTTGTGAGGTGCCGGGCAAAGGGGGTGCAATGGGTCCCGAAATAAAGGGACTATAATTTCAATTTGATGTTGGCTTTGGGGGCAATGGGGACCATTGTGACCATGGGGTTGCAAAGAAAACGGCCAGATGAAGGAGGTGAGAAAAACTCAAATGTATACGCTGACCACAGAGCCACCCTTTCTCGTAGTCGGAGGAAAAGGGGTACTTGCCGTGCTCGCTCGCCTCGCTGCGAGATGATTTGGCAATCCTGGGAAAAGCACACATGGAGAGGAAGAGATAACAGCGTGTGTTTTGTTGTTGTGCTTGGAACCAGAAAAAACGGTCCACGTGCTTATTATAACATACATGGGGCGCAATATAAGCGTGGGCATGGCATCGCATAGCATGGACCACATTTGGCTTTTTGACGTGCATGAAGATGGTCCAATCAGGTGCGGATAGACGGAGAGGAGATCCCATTGACCATGGCCCATGGGTACTTAAATTGTATGTGTATGTGGACATGGGAAATGGCGTTTATTTCTGTCGCGGAGAACCTTATTAATAGGGCAATACACAGTTGTACATTGTATCTCGTTCTTGCTTACATCACGGTTATGACACTCAACCATGCGTCATTGGTGCTGTTTGTTTACTTTTTTTTTTTTTGGTCTGGTTTGGTCTGGTCTGGGCATTGTCGTCATCTTAGTCCAGTGTTTGGTATCGTTTCTTTGGCTGAGAAGTACTGCACCCTGCCTTCGCCTTGAAATGAGAAATGACGATGTTTGCTCTGATTTCTTTCTTTGTCATCCTTGCGGAGCCACGCGATATTTTCAATTGGAAGGGGAGGGGAGCCATGCCCAACAGCCGATTTTCCTTTCCCGCCATTTTTCCTTGTCCTTCTTTTTCTTTGTACTTTGTTTGTTGTGCTGTGATCCACCTTTGCACAGGGAAGGAGGATCAGACGACACGATAGACGATACCCACTTATTAATTAAATAACATGGTCTCTTCCTTAGGTACCCTGGACTCGAATGATCCAGGCCACGACGAACAGCCCCAGTACGACAATAGATCAGGTGGTGCCATGATTGGCAACACCAATAATAGCATCAGCAACACCAACAACAACGCGTTCGCCACCAGCCGTCCCAGCAACACTGACTCTGGCTTCCAGGACACGACTCGCCAAGAAGGTAACCTACCCACCACTCCACTCGCTTCACCTCATGTTCTTGTCCTTCGATCTGTCTGGGGGGGTTGTTGCTTATCAAAACCACCGTCCGCCTCCATTCCTTCCCATCCATCTCCTCTTTTTTTGTTTCAACCTTGTGTTCTTTTGCGTTCATTTCTGTTCATTTCTGTCCTCCTCCATCTCTCTGTATTTTTGCTGGGGATTTCTCGCTCGAGTGTTTTATGTCGTCCTTCTTTTCTTCCCCGACTACCCCCTTCTTCCCCTTTCCTTCCACTCTTCCTTCCCTTTTCGTGTCGCTCATTCACCACACGCATACACACTGCACCCGCATTCACGCGCACACACGCGCGCATTACTACTCCTACTGCTCCCTCAACAGCTTCATTTAACCCAACCGACCACACTCATCTCACTCACTCACACCGTACACACCGCGCGCACGCACACACCATAAAAAGGGTAAAAAGAAATCGCTTCCATAATGCACGACTTGAGAATCCAAAAAAAGAAGAGTGGACATAGCCGGTGACATGGGAGGGGGATCGTGGTCTTTTTTGTCGCGCTTCATGCAGCCCTCTCTTGCTCCCTCTTTGGGAGTTCTGACGCTCCTTGGGCTGTCCACCCTCCCTGCCCTTCCTTCCCTCCCTCACTTGCACAGGATGCCATCCTTCCCTTGGGTCCATATTCTGTCCTCTGGTCGAGAACGAGCCCACAGTGTGTGTGTGATATCTCCCGCCAAAGTGGAGATGGCACGCCCTCTCTCCCTCCCATACCCATAAACAGATTGACAAACAGTCGCTCGGTCAACGGGGGCACAGCGGGGGGAGGGAACGTGGAGCGATTGAGTGAAATGAAGAATGGGACCGCAACCCTGATGATGAACCCAATGGGAAATGAGCTCGTCGCCCCATTGGTAGTCGCTGGCACTGGCACTGGCAGTTGTTTATTTTTTTCGGTTGACCAAACGGCCGTTTTGTTGTTTTTCTTTCTCCTCCTCCTCCGTCCGCGTATTTGCCGTTCGACGCTTCCACCACTGCAGTGCACCACTGCACTCCAAATTTCGTTGAGCTCTCGCTCTCTTCTCCAAACTCGCACCCTCAAACTCGAGTCGAGTCACTCCACCCTCGCCTCACCTTGAGCAGAATTCTCACACTCTCTTCTCTGTTTTCTTCTCTCTTCCTTCCTCTTCTCTTCTCTTCTTCTTACTTCTCATCTCGAATAAACCAACCGCACCACACCTCACACTCATCTCATCTCTTCCTCATCTCACCTCGACCACCTTCACAACAACGTAACGCCCATCCTCGTCCGGAATCCAGTTCAAGCCTCGCAATTCCCAACCGTTGATTACAACGCGCATCTCAACAATACCGTTAACCTAGACCAGGGAACCATCTCCACGACCGCAAGCCCATTGCCTTCATCAGGACAACAACAACAGACCCCATCACCTGCCTTGAACAGCCCCGGAAGCCTTTCTCTCGAACACCTCCAGTTGACCACACCCCAAGAGGAACCTCAGGAGCCAAAGCAAGATATCCTCCAGAATAGCATGCAATCAGTCGAAATGGTCTCTGCCGAAGCCAACATGCCAGAACATCAACAGCTCGAGCAACGTCAGTTATTGGAACAGCAAAAAATGCTTCAGCAGCAGCAGCAGCAGCAACAATTAGCACAACAGGCGCAAGTACAGGCACAACAGGCACAGGCACAAGCACAGGTACAGGCACAAGCGCAGGCGCAAACACAGGCACAGCAGGCTCAACGGATCGCTCAGCTTGCACAGCAACAACAACAGCAACAACAACAACAACAACAAGCACAAGTACAAGGACAACGGCAACCACAACAACCACAGCAACAACAACAAACGACGAGGCGCAAGTTCAATCTGGATGACTTTAGAATCAATCGCACACTGGGCACCGGATCCTTTGGTCGCGTGCATTTAGTCCAGTCCCGGTTCAACTCGCGGTTCTACGCTATGAAGGTGCTCAAGAAGACCGAGGTTGTGCGCCTGAAGCAAGTGGAGCACACCAACAACGAAAAGATGATTCTCGAGCGCGTCGAGCATCCATTTCTGATCAACCTGTGGGGCACGTTCCAGGATACGCGCAACCTGTACATGGTTATGGACTATGTCGTCGGAGGCGAGCTGTTCTCGGTCCTGAGAAAGAGCCAGGTGAGTTTCTTCATTTCCCCCCTCCTGCTACCAACCGTCGGCAAATTCACGACCATTCTCACAGCTGTGGTGCTTTTGAGAAAAAAAAGAGTGAGAGGAGCAACGAGGTGGTGAACTCGTTATATTTTTTTTTTTTTGTGCTTTTGATCGGAATCAAAGACACTTTGAAGAGGAAAGCACAGTGAGTGGAGTGAGTGAGTGAGTGGAGTGAATGAGAGAGCGAGACAAAAAGAGTCGGGGTCAGATGGTTTGTACTCCCCTCGGCATAAAAAAACAAAAAAGAATAGGGTAGAACACAATGAGTGAGTGGATGCACGGTTGGAGAAAAATGGGGAACTTGCGAAAGAGAGAGAGAGTGAATGCTCTTGTGGGACATTTACAACCCAATGGGGAAGGGAAAGAACAAAGTGCGAAAGGACAGGACAAGACAGTCGAGGTTAACGACGAACATGCATAGTGGAGGAGGAGGATCAGCAGGTATCGTATCCAGAGAGGAGAGAGAGCAGTATGATGGGTGTTCCCATTCCAATGGCGTTCGTTGTGGTTGAATGCGTGTGTGTTTGTTGTGAGGGTTTATTGGCATGTACCAATGGCGTCGTATCCTATGTAGACATGGCCGTGCTGAGCTGAGTTCATCACAAAGATATAGTTTGCATGAATACCGCCTTTGTCATTTTGGTTTGTGTTTTCCCATTGCACCCGTCCGTCCCCCTCTCCTTCTCTCTCTTTCTCTCTCCTCCACACACACACACTTTGAGTGAATGGGTAAAGGTGCAACGAACAAGGGGACCTTGATGGCGAACAGACGGAAGGCAGAGAGATACACAAGCATTTTATGCATATTGGATAATACCACTTTGGGGGGCGAACTGGGAGCGATTACAATCACTCCCCTTGTTTGCTCTATGCGTATACACATTCCTGGACACAAGATCTGCTTTTGTGCTCTCTCCTTGTCTCTCTCCTCTCTCTCGTTGTGCACATGGTGTGTATAGTGTGTATCCCAACAAGGAATATTCACTGGTCCCGAGGCGGACGGGGTACATTGAACGAGAGGCGAGAACAAAGCAACAATAGAACAAAATATCATCCAGTGCACATGTGTCTTGCCGAAAATGTGGAGGGTGGGTTTACCGTTGTGTGTGTGTATGTGTGTAAGCGCACATGCATGACGGGTAACCTTTTTTCACTCTTTTTTTTTTTTTTTTTTTTTTTTTTTTTTTTTCAAGTGAACGAACCTCTCCAAGCACGATTCTTCAAATTGGTGTTGACTGTTTCATTCCTTTATTTCTACCCTGTCTAATCTTATAGCGCTTCCCCGAGCATGTGGCACGATTCTACACTTGCGAGGTGCTCCTCGCACTTGAATACCTGCATTCACACGCCGTGATCTACCGCGATCTCAAACCCGAGAACTTGCTGCTGGACTCGATGGGCCATATCAAGATCACTGATTTCGGATTCGCAAAACACGTGCCCCAGAACATGACCTGGACCCTGTGTGGCACGCCCGACTACCTGGCACCCGAGATCATTCAATCCAAGGGATACGGCAAAGCAGTGGACTGGTGGTCGATGGGCGTGCTGATGTTTGAAATGTGTGCAGGATTCCCACCATTCTTTGACGAAGACCACATCAAACTGTACGGCAAGATCATGGCGGGCAAAGTCAAGTACCCACCTCACTTTTCACCCGCCCTCAAGGATTTGTTGAAGAGACTGTTGACGGCGGATCTGACAAAACGATACGGAAACTTGCGAGGAGGTGCGACCGATATCAAGAACCATGCCTGGTTCGAGGGCGTGAACTGGGACCAAGTGTACAGCCGCCAGATTGAGGCGCCCTACCGACCCACCATCCGCCACGAGGGTGACGCCAGTAATTTTGATGATTACCCAGAAGATGCGGAGCAGTATGGCGTGTATCCGGCAGGAGAAGCCGACGAGCTTGGATTATATTTTCCAGGCTTCTAAGTTATATTTGGATCCTTGTTGTTTTTCCACCCCCAATTTTGTAGTTTATTTATTTATTTCAGTTCACCGAGAATACACATTTAAATACAAAAACACGATGTACAGCTTCTGAGGATTTTCTTTGAGGAGTCTCCTCTTTTGATGGGGTTTATTATGACCGCCTGAATGATGGAGACGGACCTACATAGCTGAGAAATTGATTATTGATTATTTTTTTTTGGGTTGTTTTTGAAGAACGTGGGAGGGGAAGGTGGGTGGGGCTGCGCTGCCTGCCTGCTCATGTCTTGGTCCACCTCGTTTTTACATAGCAACATCCATGTCAACATCAGTCTCTGGCTGATGGCTCACTCCACCGTTGGCCCAATGGGTCGATGCAGGCACGTGCAGTTTCTCCACATCGTCCTCGTTGGCTGTTGCTCCTGCGAATCGGTCACTGGTGTGGGGTCGGGTGTTGTTCAGGACCAACGTCTTGTTGCCGCCAAAGGTTCCCCCAGGGACATGTCGGTATGGGCAGCCTTGGCGGGTGCATGGGTTGAATTTGCACTGTTAGACGAAATTGCAAAAGATAATATCATTAGTATACGCAAGCTTTCTTCCAGGTCAATACGCAAGCTTTCTTCCAGGTCAAGAAAAAAAGGTAATATTTCTTAGGCTTACCAAGGGCGCGGACGAGTCGCCGTCACGGGGGTGTGTAAAGTGGCATCCTTGACGAGTGCACATGTCTCCGAATTTGCATTGAATGGGAAGTCGAGTAATGTTGTCGTTGGTATCCATCGTTGCGCCGGAAAGATTCTCGCTATGAAACAACAGGAAAAAGTAATATTCATATTAGTTTCCTGACTGAACTGCATCCTGTCAAATGTCCCAACATGGAGTTGAAAGCCTACCCGTATGGAGGATGGTAAAAGGGACAGTTGGGCTTGGTGCAGTTGGGGTAGAATCGACAAGGCTGTTTGGACTCGCGCTCAGAATGGCGGAACATGCAGTCGGCTCTTGTGCAGCGCGCTCCAAACTTGCATTCAGTGGTGGTAGATCCCAATGCTCCACTACTCTGCAAAGCATTTCCTGTGCCGTTAGTGGTCGATCGCATCGATTGCAAAAGCGCCTGTCGCGCAGCAGCAGCCATTTGTTCGGCTGTTGGTTCGGCCAGAGGGTGGACATAGTAGCATGTATCGGCAGAGCTTGGGCAGTTGGGGAGCAGAGGGCAGAGCTCCTTGGGATGCCAGTATTGGCACAGGTCACCCTGGGCGCAGTTGGGCCAGAACTTGCAGCGGGCTGGCTTCACATCGTCGTTTTCCTCCTGCTCGTAGCTAGGCTCGCGGTTATTATATGCGTGGGATGAGCGTCCGTTTGATCGGTTGTCGTGATCTGCACGAGGGCCCAGACGGCGCTCAATGTCCCGCAACGCCTGTTCTCTGGTCTTGACGGGGTTGTTGCCTCGGTTCCGTCTGTCGTGGTAGTCACTCCTGTCATCCCACGATCTGTCTCTTGAACGGTTATCTTCGAGTCTGCTCTCTCTACCGAGGCGGCCTCTCAAGCGTCCCGTGTTATTGTTATTGTTGTTGTTGTTGTTGTTGTTGCTGCCGTGCTCGTCGTTCGCTGGGCCAAGGCGAGCTGCTATCCTGGCCTCATCTCGTGATCTTTCTTCATTGGTTCTGCGGAATCGAATGCGCTCATCGGTATCATGTCTTTTGGTGTCTCGCGAACGGATTGGGCTGATGCTGCGATCGCGGGACTCCTGGCGCTTCTCTCCATAGACTCTTGAGGGTGCTTGTCTGGATGGCGCAGGGTCCGAACGAGTGGCGCTGCTGATGGCATTCATCAACAGTCTTCCAGCTGGCCGCGCCTCCGAGGTGAACTTCCTTGATGATGATGTGTCCATAGGTTCTTCAGAATCGAAACGGTCCTCGGCTTGTTGGATCTGCGGTGGTTGTTGTTGGGGGACTGGATCCGGTGGGAGAAAGAGTAAAAAACGACGTCTGTGTAAATATAATATCATCCTGGAACTCTTATCCATGAAATGATCCTGCCTGTCCTTCATGCGCTGCAAATTGACGGCCGCGTGCGACTGATATGGTACCTTGCGCCTGGAGGACCTCGGGAGAAGTTGCAGCAGCCAAGCGCTCAAAGAGCCACTCGGAGAATTCGGAGGCTATTACGCGGTTGAAAGTGGAAGTTTTAGCCATACAAGCTAGTGAATCAGTTATAACGTATTATTTAACGGACATACCTTGTCCGGGGAGAACTACGAAAAAAAAAAAAAAAATGCCAAGCGAGAGAAAATGTTAGAATGTCAGGCATGCAACCACAAGTTCCTCCATGCACCCAACGATCTCAAATGAAACGTACTGTCGTTCAATTCAGAAGTGATTTCCTCCTTGGTCTTGTCATTGGCAACCATGACAACAATAAAGTTGGCCAGGGTATCGTCTAGAGAAATGTGCCAAAAGCCGCGTTAGTTTTATTTTTTCTCCGGGAAGCATTTTTCTCGGACTACCTTGGAACTTACTGTCGGGCCATCCAAAGTCGGTCAGCTTGGCAAGAACGAGATCCTGTGTGCATTAAACATGAAGTGTTAGTATGAACAACATGTAGATCACCCAGCAGCCACTGGCAAGACCAGAGTTCATTGTGTGTCCGTACGCTCAGCTCTTTCTCCATGGGTGTTCCCAGCTGAATAATGGCCATCGTGTCGAGCGTGGAAAGAGTAAAGATATGGATTTGCTGATAGTGTGAGTGAGTGAATGATAAGTCTGTGTGTAAGAGAGTCAGGGTGTGTGTGTGTGTAGTTGGTGGATGAACGGATGGATGGTGCAAGAAGACAAAAGAAGAGCGAAGCAAAAAAGCAATCTTCGCAGTCCCATAGTTAGATCACGTGAAAGAAAGTTCCAGATCGCAATTGTTAATCAACTTAGGCTCGCCGTTCTTTTTTCCCACAACTCACACCAAAACAGGGCAACACGGAAGGAACACGACCGCGACGGCACAAACTCTGCTTTTGCCTTTGCTTTTTTGCTCTCACAACGACACACACCCCTGCTCCTGACCCAACTCGACTCGACCTTTGTGTGTTTGTGGACAAAGTGCAGAGTTGCGAATATTTATTTTGAATGAAGGCGCCTTTCGATCGACCCATCCCTTCCTTCATCGTCTCCATCACACGCCATTGCTACTCCCACCCGAGCAAGACGAAAAAGCCTGTCTCAACCCCTTGCTTTTCAATCTCTTCTTCACTTTCTTCACTTTCTTCAGCCTCTGCTCCCGCTCCCGCTTCGTTTACCCCGCGATTCTCCTCTACCACAAGCCTCGCCCGTAATTCCAGGAGCTCCTTCGGTGTCCCCTTCTCGTCGTCGTCCTTCTCTTTAAAACCATCAAACCCAGCTCTCAGGCGATCCATCCCCTCCGGCCGGATTCATTCCTTTCACGCTTCCACTCTCAACGCCCTCAACAAGCACTCTTCCCACCACCACATCCCTTCCACCATGGCCAAAGTCATTGACGGCAAGGCAATCGCGCAGTAGGTTCACGATCACTCTCGTCGAAACACACTCTCACATAGGCACACTGAAGAAACTGAGTATCTTCATGACTTCAATTGTCCCGCTAACTTACTATCTATCCAATTTGTTTTGTCTTGCCTTGAATAGAACCCTTCGCATCGACATCAAGTCGCAGATCGATGAGGTTCGCAAGACCAACCCTACTTTCCACCCAAAGCTGTCCATCATCCAGGTTGGAGCACGCGAGGATTCGAGCGTGTACGTCAGCATGAAGAAGAAGGCTGCCAAGGAGGTAATCTCTCTCACTTTGTATTTTCCCATGCCAAAAAGGATTTTCTCACGATGTGAGGATCAAGAATGCTGTTGGCTCACACACACACACACATTGTTGGACGACATCATCCGTTTTGTGTTCTGATATTTCCTCGTCGATGAACGTGTGCAGGCCAGTATGGACTTTGAGCTCTTCCACTTGCCTCCCACCATCACCCAATTCGAGCTGCTCGCCAAGGTCCAGGCCTTGAACAACGACCCCAAAGTCCATGGTATCCTCGTTCAGCTCCCTCTGCCTGATCACCTTGATGACAGAGTCGTCACCGAGGCCATTGATCCCAAGAAAGACGTTGATGGGTAAGAAGAGCGAAAACAATGCAACAACGCCAGACCGGAGTACCAATTGAAACACATTGGACACTTACTAAAGTACAAAATGTGCAAAATTTTCAGCTTCCACGCCATCAACATTGGTCACCTGTCCAAGCGTGCTTCCGAGCCTGCCTTCATCCCCTGCACTCCCAAGGGCGTCATTGAGCTGATCAAGTCGACCGGCGTTGCCATGTCTGGCAAGAAGGCTGTCGTTGTTGGTCGCAGTGACATTGTCGTAAGTTTTCATTTCGCTCCAATTGCATGTCATTTTGGTCTGTAGATATCGGAGACATTTTTCTTCGCATCTTTGATGCCTATCGCATTCGAAATGCAAGGGCCATTTTGTGTCTTGTTCATATCTAACCATCCTTTCTTTTGTCCGTCCTTGCTTGTTCATCTGGAAAATCAATGCGCCTCCTTGTTTTCGTTACTTGCTATACTTTTTCTTCGCCCCTTTTCTTCTTTTTATTGATGCCTCACTCGCTTCATTGGCTTCATTGGCTTCGATGGATCATATTCACAGGGCACTCCTGTGTTTAGCTTGTTGACCAAGAACAACTGCACTGTCACCTTGTGCCACTCCAGAACCGTCAACCTCCCCGAGATTGTCAAGACTGCTGATATCCTTGTTGTTGCTATCGGCAGCGCTGAATTTGTCAAGGGAGACTGGATCAAGGAGGGCGCTGTTGTCATCGATGTCGGAACCAATGCCGTCGAAGGTAAAATTAAGAGTCATCCCTCTGGATTGTATGGTGTTGTCTACTAATCGATCTTTGGCGACTGTCCTTTTTTGTGGGTCTGTGATTCTGAGCTTCCTTACTTCCTTATTGTCTCTCATATTAAAACTTGCTTTCGCGCCTTTTCAATGGACAGATGCCACCAAGAAGTCTGGAATCCGCTGGGTTGGAGATGTTGACTACAAGGCTGCTTCTCAGCATGCCAGTCATATCACCCCTGTTCCTGGCGGTGTCGGACCTATGACCGTCGCCATGTTGATGCAGAACACTTACCTGTCCGCCGTCCGCTTCTTGAACGAGGCTCGCCAGCGTCACATCACCCCCTTGCCTCTTGAGCTTTTGGAGCCTGTCCCCAGCGACATTGCCATCGCCTTGGCTCAGAAGCCCAAGCCCATCAAGTACATTGCCGAGGAGCTGGGTCTCCTTCCTAACGAGGTATATTCATCAGTTGCTCTTACCACATACATACAAACATATACCCTAACGCATATTCATTTCATTTAGTTGGAGCTCTACGGACAGTACAAGTCCAAGGTCAGCCTGGATGTTTTGGAGCGCCTTTCTCACCGCAAGAACGGCCGCTATGTCGTCGTCACTGGAATTACCCCTACTCCTCTTGGAGAGGGCAAGTCGACTACCACTGTTGGTTTGGTTCAGGCTTTGGGTGCTCACTTGAACAAGATCGCCTTCGGATGTGTTCGTCAGCCTTCCCAGGGACCTACTTTCGGAATCAAGGGAGGTGCCGCTGGAGGTGGATACTCTCAGGTCATTCCCATGGACGAGTTCAACCTGCACTTGACTGGAGATATCCACGCCGTCACTGCCGCCAATAACTTGCTCGCTGCTGCCATCGATGCCCGCATGTTCCATGAGAAGACCCAGTCCGATAAGGCCCTCTTCAGCCGTCTTTGCCCTACCAAGAAAGGCAAGCGCGTCTTTGCCCCCGTCATGTTGGGCCGCTTGGAGCGCTTGGGAATCAGCAAGACCGACCCCGCTGACTTGACTCCCGAGGAGGTCTCCAAATTTGCTCGTCTGGACATTGACCCCAGCACTATCACTTGGCAGCGCGTCATGGACACCAACGATCGCTTTTTGCGTAAGATCGAGGTCGGACGTAATGATACCGAAGCTGGACACGAGCGCATGACAGGATTCGATATTGCTGTCGCTTCCGAGGTTATGGCTGTCTTGGCCCTGAGCACTGATCTCAAGGATATGCGCGAGCGGTAGGTTTAAGTCAAGGGCCTTCGCCAGCCATAATATGTTTTGTGCCTGCATACTCATACCACGTACTTGCTTTGGAAATAGTTTGGGCAAGATGGTTGTTGCCAGCAGCAGAGGTGGTGACCCCGTCACCGCTGATGATATCGGTATCGGCGGTGCTTTGACCGTCTTGATGAAGGATGCCATCAAGCCCAACATGATGCAGACTCTGGAGGGCACTCCTATGTTCGTTCACGCCGGACCCTTCGCCAACATTGCTCACGGAAACAGCTCTATCATTGCTGATCGTATTGCTCTCAAGCTGGCTGGTGTTGAGGAGGGTGAGGGCGAGGACAAGATGGGATACGTTGTCACTGAGGCCGGATTCGGTGCCGATATCGGAATGGAAAAGTTCTTTGACATCAAGTGCCGCACCTCAGGACTCGTCCCCGACTGTGCTGTCCTTGTCGCCACTGTTAAGGCTCTCAAGATGCACGGAGGCGGACCCGACGTCACCCCCGGCAAGCCTCTTCCCGAGGTCTACAACACCGAGAACTTAGAGCTCCTGGAGGCTGGCTGCGGAAACTTGAAGAAGCACATTGAGAACACCAAGAAGTTTGGTGTTCCCGTTGTTGTTGCCATCAACCGATTCACCTCCGACTCTGACGCTGAGATGGCCCTGATCCGCCGCATTGCTCTCGAGGCCGGTGCCGACGACGCTGTTGCCTGCGACAACTGGGCCAAGGGAGGTTTGGGCGCCATCGATTTGGGCCAGGCTGTTATCCAGTCCTGCAGCAAGCCCACCAACTTCAAGTATCTCTACAACGTTGACGATGACATCGAGACCAAGATCACTACCATTGCCCGTGAGATGTACGGTGCCGACGGTATCGAGCTTTCGGACCTTGCCAAGGAAAAGATTGCCACCTACACTCGCCAGGGATTCGGCAACTTGCCCATCTGCATGGCTAAGACTCACTTGTCGTTGTCGCACGACCCCACCAAGAAGGGTGTTCCTACTGGATTCGTCACTCCCATCCGCGATATTCGTGCTTCCGTTGGTGCCGGATTCTTGTACCCTCTCTGTGGAGCCATGCAGACCATGCCCGGTCTCCCCACTCGCCCTGCCTTCTACGATGTTGATATTGACTTTGAGACTGGTCAAGTCAAGGGTCTCTTCTAAGTGCATACCGTTTTACTTTAAAATATATTAAAATTATTAGTCTTTTTTTCACTGTCTATGAAGACTCAGAAGTTGACCAATGCCAAAATTCACTTCACAACTTTCGGAGTTCACGTGACACATTCATGTTCCCGTAAACAAAATGGATCTGCTCCACCCAGGCACATTCATTTCGCCCAAACCTCAACACAATACCCGAACCATGATTTCCATCAAACTGGCCCGCCATGGGTTGAAGAACACACCCTTTTTCCACATTGTTGTTCTCCAGAGCAGATCACGACCCACCCGCAAGCCCATTGAGCAGCTGGGCACTTTCAACCCGATCCCCAACAAGGATGGCTCCAAGGACATTACTCTTAACTTTGAGCGTGCAAAGTACTGGATCAGTGTTGGCGCCAAGCCCAGTGACAGTGTTGCCAGGATTTTGGCTAAGGTACTTTTCTTCTTTGGCTGCCGTGGGAGGAAAATAGAAGGCGGATACTCGATCCGGAGAACAGTTGGACATACGTCGCAACTGGCACACTGGATCTGAATTTCACAGTGTACAGTATACGGAAGCAACCACTACAGGATTATCTCTGCCCAGGAGAATTATCAAGGCAAGGCGATATGCAGTATTTCGGAAGTAGCGAGGGCACATCAAAGAAGCAGGAGACGGAGTATCGAGTCGCTGGACACCAATCGAGTCCGCAAAGCAGGAGCAGGACTGAATACAAGGACGATCTGTCTTCTAGGACGGACATGATTATTTTGTTCAGACAATGAGGATATACCCACATTCGACTTGAAGGATTGACAGCAGAGTACATCCTCGACTGATCCTACAAGTGTACTAAGTAAAATGACCATCTTCAATTTGTGTAGGCCGACATCATCCCTCCACGACCAAGACCAGGCATGCCCAACCCCAGCACCTCCATCCCCATCAAGACCCCCACCCCCTCTGCATAAGTCAGCTTCCTAGAGTCTTTTACTCCTCCATCCCAGTTATTCTAGATTTTGTATTTTTCTTCAAACATAAAGTATTTCCAACCAGAGAAGCGCAGCATACAAGTTTCAAGTTTAACACCTTGGTGCCTCGCCAAAGCAGTGGACATATCCTTTTGTGCCAGGAGATGACGATAGACGAGGCTATGCCTTTTTTTTTTCCGAGTAAACGGGCCAGCCATGCTTGGCTGAGCAAGAACAAACACGGTTAAAAATAGGGCTGTGCCTGGAAAACACGAGCTAAAAATCTTTGCTCACCTGGGGTTCAAAAGGGCTGCATTTTTTTTTCTTATTTGCGAATCTCTTCGCCTTCTCCCCTTCCTCATTCACCATCAAGCTCTCACACACTCACACATACACACATCCAACAAATGCACAAGCTATTTAAGCATGCTGGAGGGAGAAACACTCCCTCGGCCGAACACAACAAACCATTGCCAGAGCCAGTGGTGGACCCGGATGAGGGCAAGACTCCCATCGGTACAGCATCTGTCCTTTGTCTTGCCATCATCGTTTGCTGTGTTTTTCTGTCAGAGCACCGCCTGCTCGTACCTTGACACTGACTTTCGTGGTGTAATGGCTGTTTCTTAGGCGAATTGGTGATTATTCCTATCCAAGGACGAGACTTGCCCAATCGAGAGAGGTTTGGCAAGCAGGACCCGTTTATTCTGTTCAAACTGGGAAATGTCTCCAAGCGAACTTCAACAGACGTCCGTGGAGGCCAGAGACCCCGTTGGAATGACGAGCAGGTAAAGAAGGAAAGGCATAAAATGCCATTGAAAATTGGTGATACTATCAAGATTCGGTTTTCGGTTATGGTGGATGGTCAGTGTGCGCCATCGCACAGGGAGGGGGTGGCATGATCATAGTTGTTCCTTTCATTTTAAATGACGTCGATCGATGCGCCTAGACCACAACTCCACAAACACCATGCGGACTCGAAAAATATCGTTCACTGGAGTGAGTTTTCTCCACACTAACAACCCCCTTACGATGCTTGCGTTGACTAGATCAACATCCTAATGTACCACAGCGACGCAAAGGACGCTACTTCACTCTATGTTTCATGCATGGACGAGGACCACCAAAAGAATGACCTCATTGGCGACTGTGTTATCAACTTGGCCAAAGTTTTGGAGCGCGGAGAACACGATGGTACGGGAACCACTCAAACTGGAATGACTCTTCAAGTCTCCTGGTGCCGACTATTTTTTTCTAATATCAGACTTCATCCGTTTTATTAGATTGGTTCGAGTTAAAGTATAGAGGACGCGAAGCTGGAGAACTCATGCTCCAGTTGACGTACTACTCCCGCGTATGTGCTCGCTCCGGCGTGCAGTAGTCAAAACTAAACATTGCTCAGTCAGCTTCGATTTTATAGACTACTAACGCATTTTGCCCCACTCTACCTTCCTTCTCACAGGACCCTAACCATCCAACTAACAGATTGAACAGACCAGCTGCATCAGGACAGGTTACAAAGCGACCCATCCATCCTACCAACGCAAAGCCAGCCAAAGTCGAGTCTCATGCATATGCCGCCGAGCCAAAGCCTGTAGTCGCACCCGTGGAGGATGGTACGGTGTATAAGCCTCCTGTAGTCGTATCTGAGCCATATGCACCCCACCCATACCAAGCACAAGCCGGCTACCCATATGCGACAGTGAACCAAGGATCGATTCCAACAGCAGGTCGCCCTGTGTCTCCTGCAGGCCGTCCTGTCTCGCCAGCTGGCCACTATGTTGGCCACCACACACCCAACATTACTCCCAACAACCCATATGCTCAACAACACCAGGAACAATCGTACCCCAACACTGGATACCCAGCCTACCCTCCAGTGGTACCGCAAGGAGCATGCGATCCCAACAAGCGACTTTCTGGACAAGGATACCCACCTACCGGCTACCCACCTGTCAATCAAGGCTATCCACCAATTCAAGGAGGCTATCCACCCCAGATCAGCGGAGGCTATCCACCTCTCAACAATGGAGGCTACCCGCCCCAGAACCAAGGAGTGTACCCACCACAGCAAGGAGGATACCCGCCCCAAAACCAAGGAGGATACCCGCCACAAAATCAAGGAGGATATCCGCCGCAAAATAGCGGAGGTTACCCGCCACAAAACAACGGAGGGTACCCGCCACAGAATCAAGGATATCCACCGCACAACAACAGTTACCCACCCCAGAATAACGGAGGCTACCCACCTCAGGGAGGCCCACCTACCGGATACCCTTTTGCAGCGTCGAACATTTACTCACCTTCGAGCAACACAGGAAGTGGATACCCACAGCAGCAGCAACAGCAGCAGCAGCAGCAGCAGCGTCCAACGCAAGACACTGGCTCGGCACTCACCACATTGCCAGGGGCATGGCCAGAGAACCGTGGAGGTGAACTGAGCGGACAAAAGCAGAGTATCAACCACGGCGAAACATTCAGTAATGTCCGAGGCCGAGCACACTCACCGATCCCACCAGCACTCCCAAGACGGTCACCATCACCTTTGCCACCGTTGCTTCCTCCGCGATAAAAAAATATCTCAAGCTGAACATAGTGTAATAAAAGTGTACTTTTGAGACCTCATTCCGAATCTGGTGGCGTATACTTTTTTTTCCTCACTCACATTTTTAAACCATTCACCTTTTTCTCTTTCACTCCAATTCTCCATTAATTCCGCATTCCATTCAGTCCACACCTCACCTACATTTCAACACACATCCACTTCCCAATGGAGAACCAAGAGCAACCCAGGGAGAGGTCTGGACACAGTCGAAGACGTGAGGGCCTTATTCGCCAAGACATCAACAACAGCTACAGCTCCGAGCAATCCCAGACCAGCAGGACCAGGGATCGGAGTCACTCAAGCGCTGGGCGGTCATCGCCCACAGACGAGCGGGCCTCGTCCAGGGCCGCCACTTCTCCCACCTCTGTCTTGGCGAGTATGCCTCCGTCTTCGACGCCATTACCGCCGCCGCCGCTGTTACCAAGAGATGATGCTGAATTGCCAGTTCTGCCGGATCCTGTGCAGGAGGATGACAAAGAAGAACAAGTCGACGAGATAACCAAGGAAGATGTTGAACCAGACCAAGAAGAAAAAGTAGAGGAACTTGAGACCAGATCGCACTCTGTGCCAGAGGCAGTGCCCAGCACAGAAGAGGCTGGCCTCTCAGAGAAACAGTCAGTTCCAGCGGATCGACAGCAAAAGAAGCGGGACTCACAGGAGCAATACGATCTTCAAAAGGTAAAAACAGGCCATGCTTTTGAGTTTCGTTTTTGTTTTTTGCCACTGAAGGAAAAAAGTATTCGCCTTGTGTGACCCAGGAACAAAAGAAGTGAGAGCCAACGGACTGAGATTCATTTTTCATTCATTTTTCATTCATTTTATGCATTACTTTGACGTATTCCGACATGCCACTTGTCGGAAAAATAGGCAAAAGAAGATGCCAAGATTGAAGCGCTCAAGGCCACGATCCTGGAGCTGCAGGCCGAGGAGCAGGCACTCATCAAGAAGATCAGGTACGAAAGAAAACAACGCACCACTATGGTGTTTCTTTCCTCGCTTTGCAAATCAAAACAAGACCTCAAAAGTCGAAACTGACTTTTTTTTTTTGTTGATACTTCTCGGTCAATTTGGGGCACCAACAGAGTGAAGGCTCTGCCAAGGAGATCATTGACCGACACATCCAGCAACTGCACGAGTATAACGAGATCAAGGATGTTGGACAGGTTATTCTTGGAAAGGTAAACCAAAACAGAAGAAATATAATCATGCATCTGTATTTGAATTTGAAAAGCTTTTTTTCTTTCGTCACCTTGCACCCCCATGGGTCGCTCACTGATACTCACAATAATTTGCCATGTCTATATTTTGCGGATGAAAAAAAAAATAGTGTGCAGAACTGGAGGGTACGACTATCAAGAAGCAGTACGAGAACTACGGGCTGGACCCAACCGACTGAACAAAGAACACAAAAAGACCCCCACCCCCCAACAATTTAGCACAGGATGAAATAAATGAACGGGCTGCGGATAATTTGTCTTCAGAGGGGGTGGGATATTTTTATTTTGCTGTGCGAGCATTGACAGTCTCAAGGTATTCTTGCTTTCTACGCTCCGTCTCGACCCACTGTTCTCGAATCTCCTCAGCAACCTTGGTCATAGACTCTGCACGCTCCTTGTGAGACGGGTGCGTCGCATTCAGCCACGACTCCATCTTGGCCGTGCACTTTGACAGCACCGTCCCTTCCTCCTTCGATTTTGCCGAGTTCGCTTCCCAACCTGCAAGGTGTATCTGTTTCTGGCGAAGGTTCCACTCGTTCCAGCGCCAGAACGCAGGCACCACGCGTGGGTCACACCCAGCCCGGACCAAAAGCTTGATCGACAGACGATCGGCCTCGTGCTCCAGAGATTGATTGCAAGGCCCCAGCACGGCTCGGTGGATCAGTTTCTCTTGGTGGACTTCCCACGCGCCATTCACGAATGGGCCCAGGCGCCGAAAGAGTCCCCAAGAGATGGCCCGCAAGTAATCTTTGCAAGGTGACAAAGAGAGAAAAAAAGAAAAACGTCCGTGAGTATGACAAGAGATTATTTTCCAAAGAAAAAAAAATGTGACCCTCAGGAGATTCTCACATGCAGCTCCAGTCAGGAAGGATTCAATCCCATTAGCCAACTGGCCCGAACCGCGCGCCTCGAGATAGTGTTCCTGGACGAGATGCCCCAACTCGTGTGCGATCACTACATCCAAGAACCTGGGATCATGCTCCTCGTAGTCAAAGCACGCTGGACCCACCACAATATTCCGCCCCACAAACGAACAAGCCAGCTCGTTGCGGTCCTCCGTCACATGAATCCGGAATGGTCGGTCCCCGAACCGCGCATTCTCTTGCTGGAGCGCCCGGTCCGGATCCTCCTCTTCCCTCAACCTCTCACCCAGCAAGCGTTCCAGCTCCGCATCCAAAGGCGGATAGGCCTTCAGGCGAATCCCATCATCCTCCACACCTCGCAGCAGTTTGGCAAGTGATAGCTGAGCCCTTCGGACTCTCGGGTCTTTGGGATCTTTGACCACCATCGGCTTCTCGATCTCGCGTCGGATCTGCTCGAGCTCCGTGGCGTCCGGGTACGGGTACTCAGGTGGGCGGCTCAGCAAGCGCGCGCGGTTCTCGTTCTGGGTCGTCTCGAGCATGGACAGGGCCATTAGACCCAGGAAGGCAGTGGAGGAGACCAGGAAATAGCTGCGGAGGTAGCGCCGCGCAGAGTGGAGACGGGGTGAGCGGAGCCAGTCCGGGAGGCGGGGGTGGTGGTGCAAGATAGTGGGGCTCAGGGCCGTGAACGCAACCAGGGACCAGAAGAGGCACTCGTGCAAAGGGATGATCTCGGTGATTCTGGTAACGATGCTACTATTGTGTGAGGAGGATGCAAAGAATGGGGTTGAGCGTGTGGTGTGGAAGGCTCGATGAGGGGGTTCATGCATAAATGGGAGCTTGCGTGATTTGGAAGACTGGGTAGAGGGGCGTCGCGGGGACTTTGGGGGCAGTTTGAACAGTCTCGAAAGATGCAATGGCTTATTGAGTAGGATGATGGAGGTTGGACGAGATAGTGGGGTGAAAGTTGATGCATGGGTGCTCGACGGGAATCTCTGAAGGTTGACTATTCTGGCGGCCGAAGGGGTGAAGGGCTTGGACCTTAGAAATTGCGGTCTTCGCAACAGCACCTTGGCGGCGATAAATAGGGACATAGCTGCGGTGTATACTTGGTAGATCTTTTGAAGTAGCTGGACTTAAAAACGATCCAGTTTTTATGCTGGTTTTCCTGTCGCTATGTAGCGCATTCTGCATGGTTCAGATTGTTCTTTGATTTGGAAGGAGATAATTCGACGATCTAACGGACAAAGATTTTTATCGCGTGAATATCAGCAGCAACATTCTGCATGGTTCACGCGGGACGAGTCTCCAAGCCTTCTGACGGCAGTTGAAGATGCACTTACATTTTCGCAAAATCTAATTTTTGAAGGGCTGGGCAAAGCGGACTGTGGTCGGAGGCGCGACACGAAAGACACTTCGCCTCCACCTCCCTGTCTGCGACTCGTTTATAAACCAATGACATGAACAACACAAACAAGGATGTGTTAGCCAACTCTACATAACACTTTTTGGTTTAAAATTGCCTTCGCCGGCAGATTTGAGAGGTTCGAAACCACTTCACATCCATCTTCTTTTTGGCTCTTTCATTATTGTTTTTTGGTGTCTGCTCCAGCTTTGTTATTTTTTTTCTTTTGTGACTATGTGGTGAACGCAGATACTAAGGCATTTTAGGAATGTGATGGTAAATCAGACACAAATATCTGTGGGGTTTGTGGGAGGAAACTAATGCATACAAAAGGGAAGGCGTCCGGCTCGGACTCGTTTGTAAACAAGTCCCACCACTATGGACGTATGGTCCTTTATCATCGACTAAGGAAAGTCCAAGTAATCGCGACGCATGCTTTTAGGCACAAAGCTCTTTGGACCCGTTGCTGTTGATCGCGTCGAACCATCTGGGCATGAACTCCTTTGATTGTGGGCAAAAGTCGGCTTGGTCCTCGTCATCCTCGTACGACATAGCAAACTTCGAAATCTGCTGGCTGTGAGCTCGAATATCCTCAGTCGGGGCTCTGAATCGTGCGTTCTAAGCGTCAAGGTACCATCGACAGGTTGTGCGATTTCTCGAAGCTCGAAATGCAAGATACCAGGCAGGTCTTCCATGATCGGAACACCTTACTGATACTGGATCAAACTGGTGACTCTAGGCACCGTAGTAAAGCTAAGGAAGACATCTTGAAGTCGATGAATGCAACCGATTTGAACCAACACCTCTTCGTCAGCGTTAGTGGCGAACGTGACATTCAGTTCTAATATCTTGGTTCGTGGGAACAAGGGTAGCAGACGCAAAAGTCGCTCTCGAGTCGTTCTCACATTGCTGGAGACTGACCGAAAGGAGAGGCATATGGCATCCGACATGTGTCTGGCAAAGTTGTGAATCAGGATGGTGTCGGTTAGAGTAAGCTGCTGAAGACCAGCATGCCGGAAGGCAGCTTGCTTACCTGTAAGGTTGGGCACCAATTCGACTCGGGGACTTATCTGCGACGGCATTGCTAATCGAGGAATTGAACCAGGCATAGCGGCCACTCCTTGAAGCTCTAGTCTGTGCAGGTGAGAGTAGTTCTGAATGAGGTTGACCAACTCGAGCTCGGTCAGGCGAAACGCATGAAGAGATACAATGGTAACTTTGAGTGACGTTCCGGCAAACTGGAACAGATTCGAGAGTTGGAACACTGAGTGACTTTCACAGCCCACATGAAAAACATTCTCATCGCACTTTACGCTATCCATTCACAGGTACTGAAATTTTTCGTTTTGTGTGACAACAAATCTTAGTCGTATACGTACACTCATCCACCGTAAGCATTGAAAACGGCGGATCATATTACACGCAAGATGATGAAAAGCGAGGCACAGACACGATGTTAATAAGATTGAGAGATCGTCAATCATTTGCTGACATTTACATTTTTGTTTCTTTTACGTCACCTAGACTGGCAGACAATCGACGCTCACCATGAAAGATGTGGACACCCGCGAATGGAATTGGGGGTTTGGGGCCCGCACTGGAGACGAGGCGACAAAGCTGCCATCGATCATATTTCTATCGTCCAAGACCAATAAAAGAAATCACAAAAAAAGACTTGCTGCAAGTGAACTCTTCGACCAAAACAAGGCATCAGGCTCCTTGAAAGGATATATATATTCGTTCGCCTCTGTCTCATCTTACATTTGCAAGCCTTCTACAAATCCAAAGCAAGCAAAAAATGAAATCTAGCCATTTCCGAATGACAAGGCGTAGAACTCAGGAAGGACTGGTCCTGTCTGGCTTGCGAAATTCACTGTCATAAATAATCAGCGAGGTCAAGTCCTTGCAGAGTATGGGGTCCATCTCAGGTTCGTATTATTTGTCAAAAAGCCAAATTGTGCTGATGGAGTGGCAGTTCTTGAGAAAAATTGAGGCAACAAGAGCTCGGGCTCTGATGTCAATCTCGTCAAGTTCCTCCAAACCGAAGGTGGATTTCATTACTTCGTTCATGGCGCGGCCAACCCTGGCGAGCTTGATTCGGTTACTCCAAGATTTGTGGTATATTTTCGATAACCAGGTGCTTGATTTCAGGTGGCAAGCGTCCCAAAGGGACATTTGTGTTGGCCGTTGAATGTCCCGTCATATTGGAGGGCCGATCGAGGTGTGGAGGTGCGAGACGGATTTGGATTGAGAGGAAGGTTGTTGACTTTTCTCTTGCTGCTGATTCTTAATGACAGACACTGAGAGGGAGTATTAGTGTTTAATTATACAAGATCATTAAAGGCAGAAAGAGTGGCACCTCGCTCTGTTGTAAATGAACAAGGCGATGTGGACATATCATATGCAGGAAGATGCGACCCTTGCATGCACAGAATGTGTGGTGTCATCAAGGTTCATGTCAATGAGGTCGGTCAATCCTTTCATGCGGACAACATGACAGCTCGGCGGAATTGTTTTGGGCACTCTTTGTCATCGACAAAGCTGCTCAGGGTGTTCAGTATCCACCATAAGGGATTCTTTTGGTCAAAGAATGGGTCGAGCTACAGTGTGGTATACGTTAATGCCCTCCTCCTCGTTGAATTGGAGAGAATGAACGTGTTCACCCGAGCAATCGCACCCAAAGCTCCTTTACGAGCATTGTTTTACACCACAGTTGCTTTTCATCCTTTGGGCATTTTCTGTTTCCTTTGACAGTCGAATACCTTCGCCTTTGACCTCATAGTGATCTTCCATGCCTTTCCATGGTGTACTACTTTCATTATTCCCATCAACAAAGAATAAAAGCTCTAAAGCTGGACCATGGGCCAAAAACAAAGCCATAGATATCTTTCAAGATATGGCACGTCTGGAAAAAAAAACTATAAAGTACGAGCGTTACAACCAAATACCTTCATCTTCTTCATTCAAACCTACTTACCAGCATACAGCCGCGAATTACAAAAAACAAACACCCTCAACTCCTCTACACCCACAGAATTCATCAGCACCACCATGAGCACAACCGACATCGCTAGGGATATCGTGACCGCGAACATCCGCATCGGAAGATGCCGAGTTCAAATCAACACCTATACCGCGGTTCTCAATGATACGCGCCGAGCACACTGTGACCTCGCTACGGCAACGGACGAAAAACTGATCAAGAGCGAAAACACACGCCTCCAACGTCGCCAAAACGCCGACCAAATGTTGGTCATCGAGAATCGCCACCTGGCGGACGACTTGGCCTTGATCGCCCGTCTGGAGGGCCAGCTTGCCCAACTTACCCAGAACCAGGCCTAGGCCTAAGTTTCTCCTGCGAATAGACCCCCCCTCGCCAAGTTTGAAGAAGATCTGTCACCGGTCGAAGCAAATAAGAATGAGCCGGGTTGTCTACGGAAAAGGAACAAAAGAAAATAGAACCCCCCATCGCCAAGTTTGAAGGAGACCTGTCACTAGTCGAAGCAAACAGCAAGAAGCCGGGTTGTTTAAAGAAAAAAATTAAAAAACCAAGAACTTTCGTCCAACGAAAAACACAATGAACAGTAATCGACACCATAAAAAAATGGCCCTGCCTTGAATATGAACAAACTTAACCACCCTCACCTCCCAACTCTGACGCGGAATGCCTTTGATATATTCGCTTTTGGGACGTAGCTTTGTCACATACACCCACCCACACCACCACACTCACCCTATGCAAGCACTCAATGACCAGATATATTGCATGCAAGATATCAACAAGATGTAGTTTGAGAGACGCCATTAGTTGCTACACTTTTTTCCGATTATCCTCGTAAGACCAAAGACATTCGATATCTGTGATGAAAAGCAGTTGATTGTGGTTCTTTACTGTATTTTGAACGCATGTCGACGAAATTGCTACCTATCGTTACCACGATCAAATGCAAACAATCCAAAAAAAAAAAAAAAAAAAAAAAAAAAGTACTCCAGGTGCTTCATTTCTGTATTTGATGCTACCTGGAAGTAGTAAAAAGGATACTGAAATAGGGATACAATCTGACGATAGAGAATGGTAGCACAAAGCCATATGGGCTTGTGCGATATCAGGTTGAACGACATACGTTGCAGGCAAATGTAGAGAGCCATTACCATCGCGATCAAGGCGTCACGTCCCCATTGCGTGCAACTCATCAAAGTTCATGCGCGTCACTTTCATATTGCCCCCATCACTGTTCACTGTTTGACCTGAAAGATGTTTTTGCTTTCTTTGTATTGTGGATATTGAATATGTAGCTAAAAAAAAGACGGCGACGAGGTGATGGTAAGAAAACATCATTGTATTTACAGATGGTGAGAGTTGGAGCCAGCAGGAACTGCGGTGGCATGCATGAATGCATAGTGCCTCAAAAGAAATGGGCACCAAAGAATGGGGTGAAGGATGCGTCCACCCGCAACAAAGAGAGCCTTTCTCATGATGCACACTTACGCGAGAAAGAAGAATGCGGAGTAATTTTTTCCATCCGCGCGTTACTGCTAAAGTAATTACCTAAAGGAAAGAGAAAGATCGGCCGTGCCGATCCCACAATTGAAAGTTTTAGACCAAAACAAAATGTGGTACACACTTTCGGAGAAGGGCACAAAGCGCGGAAGACAAATGGGCATTTGGAAATGAGAGACGGGGATAATCCTCTAGTATTCACCAAAGAGTGGTCGTCCTCCGTTCTTTATTTCCGTTGTTCTCATACATAGACAACCACGTATCGGTTCCATTAAAGTCCACGCGAATAACGAGCTTACTTAGTAGATCGGGTTTCTCTGTGGTGCACAGTGTACGTTTGGGCCGATCCTTTCATTCGAAGTGACTCAAAGGCACCAAGGAGCAAAGATCAAAAAACCCAAACTAAATTGGTACAGTCATGTCGTACACGCATCAAATCGCTTGAAGACAAAATATTAAGACCGTGGGAGGCCAGGGTACGCATGCGCCGTCATAAAAATATAAATATGAAAAAAAAAAATTCCCTCCTCTTCCAGCAGGTGTCAAAAAGAGAGATGTGGAGGGGTTTCGAACCTCTCAAAGCTGCCCGTGAGAGCAGAAAATATATCATCGTGATTTTGATAGACTTGGCTAACACACCCTTGCTTTGGGTGTTTTCACTTCGGTTTATGAAGTGGACAACGAAGCTGTGGAGGCGTAGCTGTTATGTGGTTTTTTTGAGTTTCCTCTCGGAAACAAAGATGCGCCTCCTTCCTTTCGCTTTCAGACTGAACATCCATGAGTCTGCAATACACAAAAGTTCTTTGAATTGAGTGGTGAGTATGCCACAGATAGTTGTGAGGGATCGTTGAGTACGTTTGCGAGCACAACTGAAGGGAGACCGTGCTAATTCCAAAGGCGTTCAGATTGGTCGATTTCTGGGCGACAATGGCTCTTAAACTGCGCCAAACTCTGCCTCGCAGGAATCCCCTGGAACTCTAATTACATCCGTACTAATCCCGTGGAGACCAAAAAATGCAGGTCACACTTGTGGGACACCCAAACCCTCCAACTTTGAACGCCTCAAGGAATTAAAAATGGCATGCTTCCATGCCATCCCGACATCACTCGGTCAATCCAACTAGCACAAGCATTTCGGGATCGTTGTATGGGAACAGGACAGAAAGAAAAAATGTGATCCACGTTCTGTAATATCTATATCACATTGAAAACCTGATCTTTCTCGCATCACTTGCGATATATCAATCAAAGGTCAAAAAATTCGAGCACGGATGTGTCAGCATGAAATCACACAGACGTGTGCTTGGCCGACGACGATCGAAGCGCTTCGTGGATTCAGGTACCCGAGCTCGGACCCCGCACATCTCCTTTTTTTTGTGGCCCACTTCTCTTGCTTTATAACTCTCTCTTTTTTTTCAACACTCCCGCTTCATGCAAGCTCCTTTTAGTGACGATCGTCCCGTTCCTGGATAGAGTATGTTTGTCGCCACATTGGAATATCAACAATAGACACAGAAAAAACACACTCCCTTGTCTGACCGCACCCACATCACACTGAAACTGATCTTCCTTATAATATCACCTGCGATGTATCAATCCAGATCTACAATTCTCAGAACGGATGTGTCAGCATCAAAAACCCCAAATGTGAGCTTTGGCCGGCGACGGTGAGGCGTTTGATGGATTCGGGTACTCGGGCTCGGATCCCCGCGCATACCTGTTTTTTTTCTCGTCCACTGTTGTTTCTCCGCCTTCAGTTTTTTGTCTCTATTAAACATCTCACTTTATACAAGCCGCAGTTGCTTTCTTCGTCTTGTTCCTGAACGAGTATCGCTGTCACCGCTCCGGCATATTAAAAGCAGGCACAAAAACGCTCGCTCGAAACTATATCACACTGTGTTTCTCACTTCAAAATGACCTCAGTTACTATATATCACTGAATGATCGGAATTTTCCAGCACAGATGTATCAGCAACCAAAAATCTTTCAGATTTGCAAACTTCGCGTAACCATACTACGTTCACGGACCATGTCGACTGGATGAGACTCTGAATTCCGGACTCGAGTCCCTGTGCATTCCTCTATTTTTTTTCCGGTTTCGTTTTTATTTTTGGCTTGTCATTTGTTGACATGCCTCCAAAGTCTTTTTTATATTGGCACCTCGCTTACTTGCGCCATCATGCGGTCAGGGACAGGTCATCGCTATTACCACCTCACAAAATAAAAGATATCTGAGGGCTTCACCGCAGCACATCGTGTTTCTACCACGAAGGCGGCTTTTTTGAAGGGGCTTTTTATTCATGAGGTATTGAATTGATATTGACATTGCAGCATACGTAATACAGAGAGGCCGGGATGGAAAGAACAGTCTAAAGAAAAGAGGATGAAAAAAGGAAAAAGGAAAGTAGCGGAAGAAAGGAAAACAATGGTAGATTATAGCTGCAGCTTTGCACCGACTAACCAAGACACGCTGTCAATGCTACTTTTTGGGTACCACCTAGTTCTTGTAGGGCTGGGCTCCCGCGTTCGGGAAATAACCGACAAGTTTCATGTCTGCGGTCTTGAACACATTCTTAACTTGAGGGTGATTAGTACCCGTGTGTCTCTGGACGTCCTCCACTAGAAAATCAACTCGGTCAATCTTCACAGTCTCAAGCAGAGGCATGCCCAGAATAAGTCTGTCAAAAAGAGGGCGCGATATCCTCCAGTGGGTCCCTCGAGACGAAGATGTCACTGGGTCCACAGCACCCTTGAGGACAACCGTGCGCACGCCTGCAAGGACTTGAATCAGTCGTAACGTAGGCGTGGTCTTGACGAGCACAATCTCTGCCAGACCATTGTGAGGAAGCAACATATGGGACTCACTCACAAGGGACACGTGCTCCAGTTCGAGGCGGGTCAGCTTTGGGCAAAATGTGAGAAGGTTGTTCAGCTCGGTGTCTGACAGGATGAAATGACGCAGTGTCAGGGACTGGATTGCGAGGCTGGGCAAGACCGAGCTGTGGCCAAAATAGTTCGAGATCTTGAATGGGACGATCTGAGTTTGCGAGAGTCCAGGGACTTCAGGGCCATAGAGAGTCAGTGTTTCAAGGAGCTGGTTGGACACGGCCACGTCATGCAACCAGTGGCGGGACGAAGTGGCGCCGAATCGGAGACCCAGATAATCAGGGTGTTTGACGTGGAGTTCGCGGAGAGTCTTGACAACAGTGAGGTCATATTTGAACATGGTACCGTTTAAGGTAGGTGCAAACAGCGTCAAAGACGTCGTCTTGTGGTGGACCCAAACCCAATCGACAGGGCTGGGACCAGGGATAGAGGGGTCGCCAAGGCAGACGGCACCAATGTCGCTAGCAAGGCTTGCAGGGCTTGCGAGATGTTTGTGTGCAGAAAAGCCAAAGGACTCGGACATAGTGAAAGCTGTGCGTTTGGTAGAAAGTTGAGAAAGTTGAGGAAAGGTGAAAAGCCAACAATGGTAGTTTATACCGTTGCGCGCCTTTATTTTTCATGCAACAAAAAAATTTAAGCAACGCATGGGTTCTCGTGTCGGCTCTTACAATTTCCGCGTACTTCAGATCCGGGTAATCGCAAAAGAAACAATAAAACAAAGCCAAATGGAACACGTTGACAGGTCAATTCATACTCTTCACATAGCGTCCGCTCCAGATGATGTACAATCAGGCAAGAATAAGGATTAGAGTGCGATTGCAATATCCGCTTGTGTTGTGAGAGGAGAACCTGGTGATGGGTCACATGTACAACGAGATATTTGCACCGCCTTGACTTTTGAGAGTAAAATATGAAGTATTAATAACAGTCGTTGCTTAGAAAATAAGTTGCCTGGATATGAGTGGCATCAAGAATTTGGAGGACGGCCATGACGGCCACATAAGTCTAAGACTGACTATAGGTGGTTACCACCGTTCACTGTGTAAATGTTAGCAACGTCTTCAAGAGTTTTACTTTCCCTGGAGATTGGAATGGCAGTGACGAAAATTAAAAGGGAGGAACATGCACAAGTAGGCGAACTTCATATTTGTATGAGAGATCTGGAAAGACATCTGATTGTGGTGTGTTGGTTGGAAAAAAAATGCAGGTATGTTTGACATTTTACAGCTCAGAAAGATAGACTATAGTCTTTGATTCTCTCAACATTGCGCATAGGTGGACAGACACACCATGCCCTAAAAAAGATATTTCCAAATTCCAAACAATGACTGAACACCCCTTAATGACAATAAACGCTCTTTAAGCCGCAGCACCAATGGAGTCTTTTCCCTCCCTCATTCACTCCCCACCACTCCCTCACCACTCCCCTCTACATCAACCGCGACACACATCCATCGACATCCTTCACTGACAACAATACATTAGGAGCCAATCCGCTGACAAAAATTGATCGTATTGTCTATTGGGTCGAAGCTTTTTTTTTTTTTACTTCCTGGAACATCAGAAATAACGCGTTTTTCTGCCTCGAATAAACCTTTTTTTTTTTTTTTTTTCCTCACACAAAATCAAGACACGGACAAAAAAAAAAGAGACCGACCATGACCACAATGCACACCCAGGCATCCCACATGGAGTTGCCCACCCCTCTCACCCCAATTCGCCCTCAGTGGCAGGCCGTCTATGAGCCTCTCCCTAACTCTCCTTCCTACGGTGTCGAGCTTGTCTTTGGCGGCAAAATCTATCAGCTGTTCTCGAATTACGTCAACGCACCTGCAAACACAGTCCTGCTGCATGGCAAGCGCCACCTGTGCCACGAGCCACTCAAGGTCTTTTTCCAAGAGTTTCGCAAGTACGTCCTCGGACCACGCTTTGGACTCGTTGCTGACAAGCATCAGATGATTCTGGGCCTGGAGGGACTTGACGACCCTTTGATCTGCGAGATTGAAGCTGAGAATGACGACTGCACCCTCTGGGAGTTTTGGGAGCAGGCTTGCGATCCTACGCTGCGCTTCGAGTTGCATATTTCTGTCGAGGGCACTCTGAAAGACAATGAAGCTCTGCCAGATGATGATGCTCAGTCCATCCTCGATGAGCCCCAGCAACAGGAGGAGGAGAGTGCCACACACTTGACGAACATTGACCCTGAGGAGATCGTTATCAGCTTGCCCATGTCCTTGTTGTCATCATCGACTCACTCGTCGCCTTCATCATCACACGATTCAAGCTTGGCCGCTTCCCCCAGCGAGGACTCTGCCAAGCATGCCAAGTTGAACTTGTACCTGGATCAACACATTGTCCTCGATGTGGACCAGAAGACTGTCATGGACTTGAACAAGAAGTTGGTCATGAACCTGGAGAAGCGGACTGTCATGGATCTCACCAAGGGAACCATCCTCGACTTGGACAAGAAGACTCTCTTGTATGTGAACAAGAAGTATGTCTTGGACCTGGACAACTGCGCCATCAGGAACATGACCCAGCGGTTTGGGCTTGGCACTGCTGTTTGGAACGGTATCGTCCCTACTCAGCGGTTCAACATCGACCCAGCTGCGCAGACTGGCCGGAACAGTAGAAACGACTTCAATGGAGATGTGAACTCTGGAGACAAGCAGGACAGATATGAGGGTCTCGCCGCTTACAGCGACGACGAGGATCTCATAAGTGACACTTTATCGGTAAAGCGGAACAACTATGATGAGGACAACTACGACGATCTCTCCCCTTACAGTGGCGACGTGGATCCCACAAGTGACACCTCATCGGATTATCAGGACAGCAAATATTTCACAACTGACAGATCATGGGCAAAGCGTAAGGATGGCGATGGATATGACGCGGATGTTTCTGATCAGTCTTCAGAGTATTACGGTCGTTTCCGGTCTTCCAAGAAGGCGCGAATGGAGCGCTCAGGTATTTGATGTCGGAAGGTCCCTGCTCCAAACTTGTTTTCAGTGACGTGTGTTTCCCATCCTTCAGTTCGTTTCTCTTTTCGTTATCAGTCTTCATATGCACACTGTTTTCCACCTCGTGCTGGCACTGAAGAGAAGGACCCATTGTACAAATTGTGTATTTCTTTCTGCTATTTCTTTCTCTGCTTCTGATTTGTACTATACCTCGTTTCTTCTTGTTGGCTATTAGTGTTGTGTTCTTTTTATGTTCGTGTCTTCCTTCATTTGATTCTATTGTTTTCTTTATCTATTGCACACTTCCTTTGGTTTATTAGTCTGCGAACAGTCATGTTTGGAGGGAATAAAACAAATCAACCACACATATGCGCTTGTCAATGCAAGATCCAAATAAGAAGAGGAGCTGCGAAATTCCCTGGCTTTCAAGGTGGGTTGAAAAGTGCAGCCCGTCACAATCCATGCATAAAAAAAAAAAAAAAAAAAAACGCAGCAAAAAGAAATGGATGTGGAGAGGCTTTGATCCTCTCAAACGAAAGTGCCTTGCTGGAGTAAACAGTAGTTTAGGTGGAATCGGCTAACACATCCTTGTTTTATGCTGTTTTTTCTTGGTTCAAGAGGTGGATGGTTGTGGAGGCGTAGCACTAAGTTGGCATCTCCTTTTTTGCCCTCAGAATCAAGCTGGCGCGCCTCCACCTCTGTCCGCCTTGACGGAGGTTATTCACACTTTTCGGATACATGAGAACTGTTCGTGCCACTTGTGCCAAGTGCTGGATGCACCACGGATGACAAGTAGCGATTGAATGCGCTTCACTCGGAAGATAACTAATTTCGAAAGTGTCAAGAGTCGAGTATGAGTCGTTTGCATATGTTACCACTTTTTTTTTTTTTTTTTTTGTGATTAATTGGCCTTTTCAAGAAATACTCAATTATAGAGGGCAGTCAATTACGAAGGGTATAGATCATTTGGAAATTCCATTTGAATATTAATGTAAATCTAACTTTAAAAATTCTGTTACACGCGAAGTCGTGGAGAACTCCCAAAAAGGAAGCTGCCGGCTAGAGCAAACGAGTAGAGCGTAACAGATAAAGAGAGAGAGAAGGAAGGTGTCAGCACAACAACAAACTACCAACGAGGCCGGTGTCGGGAATGGAGAGTGTGATTGTGGAAAACGAGAAGGTTGAGAAGAGCAGTATGTAGGGTAAAGCAAGTCTCTAGAAACAAACGTCCGGGGGACATCGTTCCTTTTATCTTATTTTCACTGGAGTCGTCGGGAAACTACTGAAGATCTAGACTGTGTTGGGGAAGCCTGTATCTTTGCTACTTCTAGGCGACGAGAGTAGTGGTAATTAGAAGATATTTAAAACGAAGAACAATGGTTGGTACAAAATGAGGAAACCAATGCGGAAAAAACCTCATTTTCATCACAAAAGAACGAAAAAGTAAAGTGAAAAACGAAAGTGCTGGAGAAGCTGGGAAGAGTCGTGGAGCATTGTCGTAAGCGAAGTAAGGTGAAAATAGAAGAAGGGGTAATGTCGAGGGTCTCGCCATTGGTACCAGGGGCGGTGGGAAAGGGGTAGGGGTGCCGTATATCGTAGAAAAAGTCGCGTAAAAAGGGAGAAGATAGGAAGAAAATAATCGACGCGGAGAAAATCAAAAGGGAAAGTCTTAAGGGTGTCGCCGAAGAAGAAAAGTGTGCTAACTAATCGCCTTCAGACTGGTCATCGGACTTCACAATTCTGTTACGTGCGAATCCGGTGAAGACTCCAAATAAGGCAGTCAACCGTCTTGGCAGCAACACTCACCCAAAGGTGGGAATGAAAGAGAATGGAGAAGTCGGCGTGAAAGGTAAGGAAGGGCGAAGATGAATAATAATAATCACATAATAGTCATCAAGGAATCGTGGAATAACAGGAAGATGTTTATGTTGGGTTGGTCGGTGCTGGAGTGGAGTGTGGCCTACAGTCCGGCGGGCGGCTCCAGGAACAATGGCTCGGGGAGACCACTCCCTTTATATACCTCTAAATATTCTATCGGGTTCTACCTCTGCGAGTGCGATATCAACTTCTAAACTGCTAAATGATAGTAATAAAAATGAACAAAACAAAAAGGCAAAGCATCTAGGAGACAATGCTTGTGGGTGAGGATAAGGGAGCAATGTTGGGACGGGTAACTGTGTCACTCCGGTGAATGGTACGTGTCTGCCGAATGGTGGCGCGGGCACTTAAGGGTGAGGGCAGACAATGTGAGCCAATAGAGTTAACAGCAAGATTGGCGGGCAACAATTCTGTTACGTGCGAATCCGGTGAAGACTCCAAATAAGGCAGTCGGCGGTCGTCAAATAACGAGAGAGAGAAAGAGTGAGTGAGTGCGGTGGGAGACGATCTAATCTTCAACACTAACAAAATACCACAGTGCTCCGACGGTGCGTAAAATGAGAGTGAATGGGTTCAAACAAGGAAAGAGTGGAAGGCGAGATCAGCTATTTTTCGGTAGGCGGAATCTGACGAGCAAAAGCCCGGGGCTACCCAGCCCTTTTATATGCGTTCGGCATTTGACAACAACTAAGATCTACTAACTATCATCTAATCTAGCAAAGACGCCAGCGTCGCCTCAAAAATAATAGTGCTTCCATCATGGAAAGTCGACCAAAAAGTAAAAGCAAAAAGGAGGGGTACTCTCTTGTCGAAAGGTCAAGCCTTGATAAAAGTATAAGAGAAAAGAAAAGGAAGGATCGCACTAGAAAGAAGACCCGAACGAAAACAAAAGAAAAGCAGGGATAACAAAAAGGTGGACAACAAAAAGAAAGGCAAAAACGGCGAAAAATAAAACATGAAAAGCCGTTCTTGTAACAACAACAAAAGAGGGATGGAGGGCATACCCGTCGTTGCTTGTAAGGGCAAAAGAGCGTAGACAAACGGGGCCGGTAAACGGAACGAAGGGCGGTCTAGGAACCGGTAGAAAAAAAAAAGGAGAACTTTGAGGGACGCGATTCGATAGAGAGGACGACTTGAGAGCGGAGAAATGGAACATATCCCCTTATTACCGAGTGCTGCGGGCAACAATTCTGTTACGGGATTCTTGGAAACAAGTAAATAAAGAGGGGAAACAGGGGGGTAGTCAATTACAGAGGGGACGCGAAGGGGTGGAAGGGTAGTGGTGGTTGTAACGGCGATGATCAAACGTGCGAGAGAACTTCCTGCGGTCTCAATACCCAGGAACGATCAACTCGACTTCTCAAATAGACACAAAGCGGGGTGAGTTTCTTATTCACAAACTACGGTCGTGGGAGACTGTAACTGAAAACTATGGCAAACTGTAAACTGTTTATTTCGGGGGGTCTTGGGACAATCGACTATTTATGCGATTCTTCTCTCTTCTTGGGAACAATGAGTACGGTGTCGGAACATCGTTTACATTCTAGCGGGGGTTCGTAGGTAGCATCGGTACTGGGAGGCGACCGATTGGTTGGGCGGAATGACTTGTCTCTGCGGCGGATCGGCGATAATGACTTGAACGTGAGTAGATCGGGCTTGAGGAGGCGGATCGGGAGGGCGACGTGTTGGCGGCGGCGGACGGTGACTTGGCGGCGACGGATTTGCGGAGGGGCGTTGACGGTGGTTTGGTGTTGGCAGGGAAGTGGCGAGGTTCAAGGCGAGAGGAAAAACGGAAGAAAGGCGAAAAGGAAAAGTGGCGGACGAAAAGGTACGGATAAGGAGGAATGAAGATGGTGGAATGGCGAAGGTACGAGATAGATCAAGAGGGAATGGTGGTGACAAGGAAAATGGGCGTTGATAATGAACGGGACTCGATGGACGAATCGGAAAAGGTGGCGGAACAGGGAGATATCAAATAACACAGGGAACAATGGCGAAAATACTAAAAGGCAGTGGTTGGAAGGGGAACAGAAATGGCATTGGTCGGAAACGGTGGGGCTGGATGAAGGAGTTTTCTAGAAAAATGATAGTCAGGGAGAAGGTGATGTCGGAGAAAGAAGGCGGAGGGAAAGGTGTAATTGGTAATTGGTGGCGGAGAAAAGTAACGTGATACGAAAAAAAGTGGCTTGGGATACTTAAAGTGGAAGGGCGAGTAACAATTCATCGGTTGACAGCAAAGTCGCCCAGAGGAAGAGCGCTGGGCTCATAACCCAGAGGTCGGTGGATCGAAACCACCCTTTGCTATATATTTTGCATCATCCGTAACTGGATGATGCATTTTTTTCCGGCATGCCGTTACTCCCTCTCAGGAAAAGCCCATTGGGGCCTTATTTTTGTAAAATTGGATCTGTGAGAAGGCTCACAAGTGACCCTATTAATTTCGTCCCATGGGCTTCTCCGTGCGATGGCCGTCTGGTACCTTACACGACATCCGCCATGGTCTGTGGACACAATTCAGCGTGAAGGCAAAAGATGACTATTTTTGGATGTTCTCCCATGCTGTATCCGCATGCTCAGGAAAAGATACGACGGAGAAAATAAAAGTAGCTGAGCTTGCTCAAGATCCTACTTGGACAAAGTGCAAATATTACTTTCAGGGGGACACATGAGCTGCACCAAGTGTAAATGCAAGGATGAAATTCGGGGTGCGGTTTGTTTCTACCAAGATTCCAACGCAAAAGAAAAGGTGGACCGGGAAACTTGGCCATTGCTGTTGTGCCAACGGTTCGCGCTAGTGGATCGGTGCAGGCCCGAGTTGAGTTGAGGGTCCTTTTTTTTTTGAGATTCCACCAACTGAGACAGGTTGGGCCATAAATTTGTTCACCGATCAAATGCCCGGAGCAAATGGACGAGGATCAAAAGACGGAGGAAGAGGAGGCAGCCTCTCTTTCTTTCATGGGAGGATTGAGTCCTCCTCAGGTTGATCATTGTTAATTGGTAACGGGGAAAATAACTGATAACAGTCGAGAGACCTACAATTCGTCGCCCATCATCGACTAAGGCACACACAAAGCAAATCACTGTTGACTACTTTCACTGATTAGAAACCAAACAGCAGAGATCAAAAAAGTTGGCGCCCGCACACGCTGACACTTTTTCAAAACAACACAGCCCTCCTTTTGTGTCTTTGGTATCGTCACCAAACTCGAGTACGACAAAGTAGATACGTATGATACACACACTGCAGGTTTGAATGTCCAAAGGATAAAAAAAATAAAAAAAGAGTCTGAGGTGTAATAATAGCTGTGTGGGTGGGGTGCGCAAAATTTTATGTATGTTACAGCAAAGACCAAGACCAAGGCCTTTATTCCACCTTCTCCCATCCGTTGCACCCGCCTGCCCGTACACCCAGGGGTACCTGTGTCCTGTGTCAAAGTAAGGGCCCGTCAACAACGAAGATAGTTCTTCCGCTTGGTATGTTTCTGACGTCGTTCTTTCACCCACATGTGGCCACCTATTCTATTCAAATCCAGATCCACTATCTTATACCTTTGTCTACTTTCTTTCTTTTCTTCTTTCTTTCTTTCCTTTCCTTCTTTCCTCTCTTCTCCACTCTTTCTTTCTTCCCTGATCCACAGCCCCCTCCCTTCCTCTTCTTCCTTCTCCTTCCTCCTCCTCCTCCTTCTGGCCCTGTCTCCTGTCGCTTAGTCGTTTTTCCTTTTCCTTTCTTTGCTGTGACCCTCCCCCACCACATCATTATCGTCAAAAAGAAAAAAAGGGCCAATCCTCAGTCCTAAAATATATTCCCATCCAAAACGCCAAAAAGGACTTCCCACATCTTTTCGCAGTCTATTCATCTCTGCTTCTCTTTATTGTTGTGTTCCAAGAAGCCTTCCTCTCCTTCCTTCCTTCTCCACTCTCTATCGCACAAACATACACATCATGTCATCACCCATTGTTGTTCCCATCCCACCGACAGTCGACCCGGCTCCCCCTGCCACCACACCTGCCCCTCCTACCACCACGCTCGCTCCTCCTCCAACTACCACAACCGTCGCTACCCAACCTCCACCCACCATCGTCCCTTCCCCAAGTCCACAAACAACCTCCGATGAACCTCCACCTTCGACTTCAGACACCAACCCTAATACCAGAACTACGTCCTCCAGAGGACCAGCACGCACCCCCAAACCCAATCCAGGCGGAGGTGGAACAACTAACCCTCCGGTCACTGGAGGGGGTGGAGACAACAACAACAATAACAACAACAACAACGGCACCGGCACCGGCACCGGAAATGCGACGATTGGTGAAGGTAGCAATCCAAGCTCGAAATCGGTTGTTGGACCCGTTGTGGGCGGTATTGCTGCCGTGCTCGTCCTCGCCTTCCTAATCGGCGTCTTTGTGATGCGCTGGCGGAAAAAGAGCCAGGCCAGGAAAAGACTCGACGTTCTCTTGGACCAGTCCGGCCAGGGCCACGACCAAATCACTAGTGCTTTTGCTGGCTCGCCCAGCGCTGGTGGAGGAGCAAAGCCCAGGCCAAGCTCTATTCATAGCTCGGCAGCCAGACCCTCGAACGTGGGGATGGAAATGTCTGCTGTGGGAGCCGGGGCCGGAGTTGTGGCTCAACAACAACAACAACAACAATACCAGCAATACCAACATGATGGCCAATACCAACAGCATGACGGCTACGAGAACTATGACTACCAGCAGGGATACCAGCAAGTGCCTTATGGCGGATACCAAGACCAGTACGACCAGTATGATCCCTACTACAACCAGCAGCCAACTGCCGGTCCCACAGGGTATTACTCCGAAACGTCACCACACCTTCACCACCAACAAGGGCTAGTCCAAGGGCCAGGGCAGCAAGGGCCAGGGCAGCTTGGCTTCGCAGGATCGCCTTCCATGACCCATTCGTCGGCATCGCCAATGTCGTACCCTCAACCTCCTGCGTCTGGCACGGCAGGATCTCCTCGCACTCCTCTCCAATCGGCGACGGCACAGGCTGCAGGAGGCGCTGGCAGTCAGTATGATAGGTTCAACAAGATCGAAATGAGCGATTATGCAAACACACAATCGCCGGCACGCAACCCTCAAGTGATCCCTAAAGACCGCGTCTAAGTGCCAAAGTGAGAACGCTCTTCAAGGTCCTTGTGTTGTTGTTGAAGGAAAAAAAGCACTGACCAGCGTACGCTCCCTTTGTCACACACTCACACCCACATTCGCCAATCAAACCATCACAAACACAAACACATAAAGACATTGAAGAGAGCGCTCTCAACAGCACAGGCACAGGGTCCACCCGTGTCATCAGCTCTTGCCGTCTACATCCATAGTACTACTCTACTCCACTCTTCTCTATTCTACCTTGCTCTTAACTACCTATCTATCGCTGCACCTTTTGCATTTTTCTATATGTCCTTAATCGTCACTTCTCTTCTTTCAAACTGCTTAATACAAAACCAATTGTATCATAAGAGTCGAATGATTATGTCTTTACTGTGGCTTTTCAGTTTTTGAAACTTGTTCCCTCGCTTAAACTGAGGCTCGACGCCCATCCTTTGTTTTGCGCATGATGCCAAGGGTTGTTGTTGTTGTTGTCCTTTTGATGTCTTCTGAGAATCCTTTCGACCATGACATCGACTTGTCGCGCATATGCTAAAAAACTCAATCAAGGTTTCACGCGCTGAAACAAGTTCAATAGAACACGTCGAAAGAACTGGTGCCTGGTTTTCTCTGTTTGGTGGTTCCCACCCGCCAACATATGTTGTAGAGACGAGTAGAGGGAGACCGCGTGGAAGAGAAAACGAGATGGTGAGATGGTGAGTTGGGCGTAAAAGAAATAAAATCAAAAAGAGAACTTGATAGGAATACCTTAAAAAAAAGAACAAAAGTTGGGAGACACCCCGGTTTCTCAGCATCTCCAACACCATCGTTGGCCTCTCATTGTGCCACGGCCATGTCCAAACGCAACAGGTCCTTTTTTTTTTTTTTTTTTGTTGCGAAGCGCCATAATCCAGCTTACTGCTAGCAATATCCAAATCTGCCCTGTCCATCCAGGTTCCCAAAAGCCAGCCCCCTCAACCTTGAAAGGAGGACACTGAGCCCAGTCTCCCGCCCCCCCCCCTCTCATGTGCGCTCAACTGTGGCGCACAGTGAAAGGCTTTTGATGCCATGTCATTGTGCAGAGCTCCAAAAAGAAGCTTATTACGGGTATACCCCCCAAAACTGTACTTACACCCGGGTGGTCAATGAATAACTGACGGTGTCAATGAAACGAGAGAACGATACACCTTTTTTTTTTTTTTTTTTTTTCGGTGAGCAACGCGTAATAAATATGTCTTATCGTCATTGTGCGTTTGAGGCTCTCACTCACTTATTTTTTGAACTCTTTGTTTGGATTCTCTTTCTTCTCTCCCCTCCTTTTGAGATCTGCTCGGTAATTCCACTTTTGTTGAGTGACCACTGTCACCATGTCCTCGCTTCATAGCATTTATTAAAGAAGGCAGTGATTGCTCTACACCGATCAGGACCTTTTTTTTCTTCTTTTTTTGTTTTTCTTTGTCGGCCAGCCACAACATAGCACGATTGGCATGTCTTCGCTTAGCTTTGCGTTCAAACTATAATTAATCTTTTAGATTTGGTTGGTGTGGTTGGCTTAATTAGCTGAGGCGGAGTGCCAGACAGGAGGTCCAAGTGGGTTGCGAACGGCCTTGCAAGGATGTGTCTGCTCTGCTTAATCGGTCGGCCCAGGTAAACAGCGGGTGGGATGAATGGCAGAGGGCAAAGGCGAGGATGGAAGTGGGACGATACTTCTCAGCAGTGAGACGTGTTTTCTTGTTGTTGTTTTTTGGTTGAAATGCTTCAGATTAATATCCTTCGCATATATTAGACCAAGGAGAGGTACTTGCCTCAATTGAACCAAGCAAGAGGAAAGGTACATGCGATCTGGTCTAGTTCCAGGCTGGCGCCGTATCTATTATCCCTTTGACAGGACAGGCTAGGTGGCCCTACTGTTCCAGCGTTGTACTTGACACTAGTGGCATTAATCATCCACTTCGCAGAAGAGTGATATTTTTAACGCAAGGGCAGAGGGGAAAGGGAAGAGGAAGGAAGGCGAGTATTTTTACCTTTTCGCCGTCGCACAAAAGCACAAAAAGACACAGAAAGGGAAGAGAGGAAAGAAGGCCCTCTTTTTTTGGGTGCTCTCAGTCCATTCTTACCTTTCCGCCGAAATAGTCCCAGCGCTTACCTTGGATGTTAGGGCGATATGCGATGTGTGAGGTGCGAGGTGCGAGGTGCGATGTGCGATGTGCGATGTGCGATGTGGATGTGCGATGAACGTATGCAGTTACGTATGGTTCTTGTACGCCATGGCTATACTTTACGGAAATACAACGATCACTTATTATCTTACTATTGTTGTGATGTGTGATGGTTATGTTGTGTTGTCCACCCAAAAAAAAAAGATATCTCGTTTAAAATAAAAATAGT
>KN042417.1:2638544-2698215 GCA_000739165.1 Podila verticillata NRRL 6337 | reverse complement strand
CACTCTTCACACAACCTCACTCAAGGGAAAAAAAAAAAAAAAAAAAAAAAAAGTCAAAAGAACGGTTCTTTTCGTTTTCGTTTTTTTTCTGTTTTGTTTTGTTTTCTACTCTTTTCATCTCATCTCGCTCAACCTCATCCCATCTCATCATCATCACCATTCCATCTCCACACACATCCGACCTGGCATCCTTCCCTCCCTCCATTCGAATCTGCTCTCAATTCCACATCGGGTCTCCGCACGAATTCAGTACTTCTCCCCCACATCATTCGGCCAGTTCGTTTGCTCATTTAGGGTATGTGCAAACTCGAATAGACACTTCGTCAAACAGGGACCGGTTGTTTGTTTGGGATCGAAGATGGAAATACATCCGTTATGCTCCTGAAAAACAACCTTTGAATATAAACCAGGCACCACCTGATACGCCAATCAAGGGAAGAGGGGTGAATTAGGGTGTTGTTGCGCCCAATGGCGCGTTCTTTCACTTTGATTTCAACGCCACCTATTGTTATGTTTGCAGGATGACGAGTACAGGATTTTTTTTTTTTTTTTTTTTGCCATTGTTTACTCACGCACGCAAGGAACCATGCATTGGCGAACAGTTGCCTTCGATCGCGTGTTTTGTTCCATCGAATCAAGGAGATAAAACTCCACCATTGGGCTATTCAACCCGAGGTGGCTTCATTCTATCCCCCCCGCACATTCTTTCCGTACCCGACTGGCTGGTCATTTTCTCCTGCCTCTGTGTAATGCATGCATTTGGATTTCTTTCCAGGCCATCCACGCCGCACCATCCATGCCTTGACCACGTCCCTCCGCCCACATTCTATTTGGAAAAAATATTGTATTCCTCCGTTCCTGCCTTGTCCATTTGGCCTTCCCTTTTTTTTTGCTCCTTGCATTCCCCCTCGCCTTGCATTAACTAATGCGACCTATTTACCTCTCCGTGTTCTTCGATCCGTTTTCGATGTGGTGGTTGGATGAAGGCATGAATGTCATGGCATGCAATACATTTATGTGCCTGGCCCGAACAGGTGGATGGACAGGTGGAGGGTGGAAGGGTGGAAAGATGGCCTCGAAGGATATTTTTGTGTGGTGAATGCCCCTGCACCTATTAATAAGTTCTATTTCTTTCCTGCCTTCTTTCCTCCTTTCCTTTCAACCCGTGCTTAGACCGCATTTATATATCATTTAATTGCTCCGTTTCGCTTTCTTCTTTCTTCTTTCTTTTTTTCCTTTCCTCCAGTACCTTAGTCTTCCTTGCTCTCACTCACCTTACCCTACCCACACCTGGTACCCTGACCACCACTCTACTACTACCTCTATATAGCTTGTATTGCCCCTTCATCTATTAATCACCTACTCCCGACCCGCCATGCTTGCCTGAGAACACTTAGACCTATTGTCTTGATAAAAAAGTCTCGCCTGTCGTCCTTTTGTCTTCCCTTTTCTTTTCTTTTTTTGTTGCCTACAACCGAGTATCCTCACCCTCGACACTCGACACACTCGACACACTCGACACACTCGACACACTCGACACACTCGACACCCTCGTCCTAACTCACTCTATCCCTCCCACTACAACAAAAACTCCCTAATGTCCTCCATTGACAACCGACTCTCGGTTGGTTCTACTCAGCAATATACCAATCAAAGCAATCCCTCTCAAAGGATGATCCAAACAAGACCTCGATCTCAAGCCAACTACTCCAACTATTTCCCTCCCCCTCCTCCTCAGCTGTCGACTTCGGCGCCTTCGGACATGTCTCGTATGTCTGGACCCTCCTCCAACTCTCTCTCAACCACATCCAACTCGTCCCTCGAGCCATCATCAGATCATAACCTGTCAGGTATGGTAGATCTCTTTATTCCATCGCAACACATGCATTTGCACATCTCGACTAAATATGGTCTTTTTTTTTGCATTTGTTTGCTAAATAGCCGATGCTCGGTTTCAAAACTGGCGCCAGCCTGCCCATAGGTCCAAGCTGTCCAAGCAGTACACACCATCGGAGACAGAAGACAGTGATGAAGAATCCGCCAACATCAAGCGCCGATCCCGGTTCTTATCTGGCGCTGCCATTGAGCTGAACAGCGACTCCGTAGAAAACCTGCGAGGTAGGTAGAAGCGACCCGAGCGTACGTAGCTCTCATAGTGTTTGAGTTTTGAGCGCTAAACATCACTTTTTCAATTTTCTTCCTATCACAATAGCAATGTCACAACTGAGCGTGAGCAGCTCATCCAGGCCGGCAACCCCATCTGAGAGTGCCGATTCGGAATCTGTAAAGTCCGCAACTAAGAAGAGTACGTATCCTCGGTGCGACTTGATATTTGGGAAAATGATGCGTGGAAGCATGCTCACCAAGTTTCTTATCGAATGCTCATTGCTATCGCATTATTAGTGTCCTTTGGAAAGCGGATCTCCAAGATCTTTGGCGGTGGAAACAAAAAGGCACCACCGACCCCATCGTCGTCCTCTTCCTCTTCATCGTCATTTACCTCAACCTCGCCAAATTCGTCCAACATCAAGGCACGTTCATCGACAATCTCTCTCGGTCCCATCATGGAACAACCAGGTTTGGATCACGAAGTTTTGGAAGCCCCTCGAGCCAACTCTCTGTACATGCATGCACGCTCTCATTCGACCCCTGATAAGATCGGAGAAGCTTCTTTGGCTCAGTATGCCAGGATGGAGGAGAGTAGGCTCCGGAAGGCTCGCGACAGTGGATTTGAGGATGGCCGTGGCCAGCGTCGCTATTCCGGCTCAACCGTACCAACCGTGTCGTCTCCTGGCGGCGCATCACCCCGTCACTCACCTCGTCACTCGCCCTTGCTTGGACCCCAACGGCATATCCAGCCTTCGGCCAGCAACCGGTCGTCTATCCTTCGACCCGAGCCCATGTACATAGAACAGGCCCACCAGGGCTACAGGCATTCTTTAGTGAACGCACCCTCGTCCCCTCAACTCCGAGCATACATGGATCCTTCCAGCCGCCTCTCACGCGACGGACAGCGCTCTCCTATGCTCCGACCCATCACACCCATGGAAGAGCAACCAAGGGCTCGTCGAACAACAGTCACGGACTACCCTACATCTCACTCCCCACAGCATAGCCGCAACAGTTTCATAGGAGCAGAGGCGATGCCTCGCAGGAGCAGTACCCCGACCCATGTCTCTGAAACATTAATCTCCAAGGTTGATCGAGAGTCGGCCTCGGTCTGTTTCCAGTCCCCATCCGCCAAGAGAGACTCGTTCACCCGGGACGCTAACCTGGACCCAGCCCTGTCGAACCTGGTGCAGCAGCACCGCAAGGACTATAAGACCAACCAGCGACTCGGAGGTACACCCACGCCAGTGCATCCAAACCAGAACTACCACCCGCACCACAGCCATTTCCAGCGCCATTCGCCCAGACTTTCTGCTGTGCATTCTGAGGAATCTCCCATGATCCGCGACCCATCAGCAAGGCGAGACTCGAGCGGATCACAGCACCACTACTATCCACATGGACTTGCACCCGAGCTTACACCCGCTCAGATGAAGCGTCTTTCAACTGGCAGTCAGCACCATGTGCCCATGAGATCTTCTCCCAAACGCCAGTCGAGCGCCGGTTACTTTACTCCTGCGCATATTCATCCCCACAGTGGTAATTTGGAGCAGCCGCCACTACTCCATATCTCGCCATTCCCAAGCCCCTCTCTGGGCGCTGTGGCCACATCCTCTTACATTCCTGACATGTCGCTTGCAGTGCAGCAGCAGCAGCTGGACCAACTGCAGCAGATCCGAATCCACCAGCAGCAAGTCTTGCTCCAGCAACAGCAGCATCTCCAGAACCAGTTGCAGCAATCAAGAGCTGGCATCGCTCCCCTGCCCATGATGACGCCGATGGGAATGGGGATCATGGTCAACAATGGCTCAGGCACGCTGACGCCGCTGCTTGTCAATCCTTCTACCACCCCCACACCGCTTTATACCTACCCAGTCGTCCCAACTGGGTTTCAATGATTTTGCCATGACTGAAATACAAAAAATAAAATCGATAGACAAAAAATAATAAAGTTGAATGATTCATGACCACTTTGAACTTCCCTTTTTCTTTGCTATAGAAATAGTTTCGTCCGCAAAAAAATGCACATTCAGCAAACGTGAATATGCTTTTCTAACAGTTCTGCAACACTTTGACGGTTCTGTAAAGTCATTCGTTCTGGTAATAGTGGTAGTAGTAGTAGATAGGGTCCCAAGTACTGAACGAGAGGCCTGGTCAAGGGGACCTAAGCGACAAATAAGCCCTGTGGGTCATAAGCATATATTGTCTCCTAGGACGCGATTAGTCTTTCTTTCTGCTCCCTTTGGTTTGGATGGTAAAGAGGGGATGCAGTCGATAACACCAATAAAACAGACAAAGGGGGCTTCCACCCCAAATCCCTGAATGCCCCCATTTCACGCACACCAAGTCAACCACACCAGCACAGGCCGGTAGTGCTTTTTGATCTGCCCCGTAATGAGATATGTCATTGGTTCATCATCATAAGCTCAGCTCTGACAAACAAACTTTTTTTTTATTTTCAAACCTCGCATTTACCTTTCCTTCCTTCAATTCTTTCCAATTGGCCGACAGTCCATTGAACCACACATCATATAATCAGACTCGCCATCAGCAAGGGCCACACTCCACTCAGGCTTCCAATCAAGAAACATCCATCGTCACTACCACACCACACCCACCTTCTTTCGAAATAACTAGCAAATCAAGCCAACAGGACACCGCTTGTAATATCTGTCTCCTTGGCACCGATACTGTATTATCCTTGTTTTTATTTTTCGGTATTCATGAGCTCCAGAGCCACCACTCACAGGAATGACTCCATCTCGGCCTACAACCACCCAACACACCATCCTAACCACCGCCGTCACAGTCGTTCCTCGGGCATAAATCACCACCATACCGTATCCACAAACCCAACGCCCACTATTCACCCGTGCCCCAACAGGGGCGCCTCTACCTCAGCCCCATCCTTACAGGCGCCACCTATCGGAACAGGAGGTGTTCCACAACCCACACATGAATCCGAAGAGTCCACGGAGCAGGTTCTCCTGGCATCGTTCAAAGCCGCAGCCCTGTCCGTGACGCAGCTGTACAAGGATTCACTCAAGCATCAACGAGCAGAGCAAGCCAAGGGCTATGAGGCAGCGTTGCAGGATTTTCTCGCCTTTATCTCGAACCACCCGCTTGTGCAGGAGAAGAAGTCTCAGGGCCTGTCAGAGGACGAGATCCGCCAGACGACCAGTCTCACAGTCGACGACATTGTATCCTTCATTCGAAATGCACAATCGATGAATTGCTCGACAGCCACCAGCAATGAAGTGCTTCACCTTCAGCAACAACAACAGCAGCAGCAACAGGAGCAACTTCAAGCGCAAGCTCAAGCCCAGGCGCAAGCTCAAGCTCAAGCAGAAGCTCAAGCACACCAGCAAATGCTGCAACAACAACAGCAATATCTCCAGAGCCAACAACATCAAACCCAGCAGCAGCAGCTCCAACAACAAGAACAAGACCAGCAACAACAACAGCAACAACAACCCGGAGTGTTCCCGCCACCGGCCACTGCACCATTATCGGCCCCCTTGTTTCCTAGCGATGCCTTCACATTTACTGCCCCTATTTTCCATGCCGGATTGGACCAAGCGGCACTCCAAGGCATTTTTCCAGCAGGACCTGAAGGTGGCATTGGTCAGCAAATGGCGGTCGACTCGCTCAAGCGGAGATATGCGCTTCAGGACTTCAACTTGGCGGCAAGTCGAATGGCGGCAGCGAATGCGACCCGACTCTCGAACCCCATGAACCTGGATGTCTTTGGCTTTCACGACGGACAACCACCCTTCAAGCGTGGACGGCGACGCGATGGCGAATAATCGAGGAGCTTTTGGATCCAGAGTGATAGATGGAGATCCATCTCTTTTTCTTTCTTTCCTTCTTTCTTTCTTTTCTTTTCTTTCCTCTTTTTTCTTTCAATGTTGTATGAACACATCTTCTCCGGCGTCATTTCTCGACACCACCTCCAAAGCATTTTTTTTTTCAACACCAGTGCCACCAAAGCGCAGTAACCTCTCTGTATTGAGATTCCCTTATTTTCTTTTTCACTGTACTCTATGTTGCCCTTCCGTCATTCTTGTAGATCATTTTCCTTCTTTTTCCTCATTTTCGCGTTGTTTCCTGTAATCCTTTTCCTGTCGCTACTCTTTCAAGCCAAGTAAAACAGATAAAATTGAATCAAAATAACCCCCTCAAATATTGTGCCCTGTCATTTGCTTGACAACATTAAAGTGCATTGCCATCCTCACTTTCAAATACACACATGGCTAGGGAAGAGGGAGATGGAAGCCACTTTGGCAGGATAGAGTAAAAGAGGCTGAACAGCCGCAAGACCAACATGCAGGGACACTTCAAGGCTTTGGGGAGGGGGGGAAAGTGGCCCACGTACATTCCAGAGCAAACCCAAGTTCTGTCTTTGCTCACGAGGCACCCCTCCCATCTCCAATATAGCTGGCCTATGTGGTGCATGACAAGGACTAGGAATATGGGCCTACTCTGCTTGAAGACATGTCCTCACGACATACGACAATGAGACCGATCACGACTCGCGCACAAGCCAAGTTGTCAAAGGAGGTCGTAATTTTTAATATTTCTTCAGATCTTTTTTGGTTCGCTTCGACTTTTTATTTCGCATCGCAAACTACGGGTTACCAGCTTGGACAAGGACCTGTACTGTCCTTTTCCGGAAAAAGGAATAAAGATGATCAACACCAGAACGGTGGCCAAAACACAGGAGAACCATGCAGAAGGAAGAAAGAGAGAGGAGAACAAAGGACCTTTAAAACAGGAGGCATGGGCCTTGGAGAAGCCGGGCCAAGGCTGCTTGAAGGGATCCCTTTTGTGTTTGAATTGAGCCCCAAAGGGGAACTTTTTGAGCAGCTGGACAAAAAAGTCCCAAACAAAGAAAAAGGCAATGTTGGCTCGTTGGCTGTGTGTGTGCGCAAGGCAAGGAAGGGCAGGCTAGCCAGATGAAAGACCAAGGTGACCACAGGAAAGCAGTACAACATGTTCACAATCCATATTCTCACAAAGCCCTTCTCAAACTGACACAGATGAAGACGAACACATTTTATTTTTGGCGCGCAATTTTTTTTTCTTTCGCTTCTGCTTTTGCTTTTGCTTTTGCTTTTGCTTTTCGCCTTTTTGCTCTGTTTCTGACTTTACCTCTCTTCTCATGATCCGCATTGTCACTGCCATTGCCACTGCCATTGTCCACGCTGTAATACCGTGCCATCTTTGCCGCCCTCAGTAACGACACTCCTTACGACTTTTACGATTACAACCACCTACAAGCTCACTTTGTCCGCCTACTGCCCTCTTTGGACTTTGCTCGCTCAATGCAGGAGACCCCACCTTCCATCGATCTAAACTACTATGGCCATCTCCCACTCCGCTCCTACCACTATCTCGTTCGCCGAGAATAACGACTCTTCTCATCTCCCTTCCTCCACAACAACTGCGCCTGTGGCCGAATACACGAACAACCAACCTAGTCCTTGTTCGGATCTATTCGACGCAGATCTTCCTCCACAGCACTCGCAACACCCTCAAAGTCAAGCCACCCACGGAAAAATGCCCTTTGCCACGGCCAACAGTGCGCACTCTGGATCTTGTGATAGCAGTTCCACCACGACAGCTGCTTCTTCTACTACTACAACAACCTCGTCGACTACTACCACTACTACTACCGAGTCCACTATCCTCTCCACATGGGAGCCATCACCTGCTCCTGCTGTGGAGACTTTACCCTGCCAACAGACTTTTGCAGGTGCCACAACCGTTACTGCTCGATATGAATTTACCCCAGGTAAGCAAGAGAAAGCCCCTCCTCTCGCCGCAAACATCAGTTTCATGTCCACGAGGGTGTGGGGTGGATGACACTTTCGCTTCCTCCCCCAATTGAAACAGGGATCACTACTGCTGACATCCATCCAACACAAAACAAGAATGCAAATAGCTCGTTCTACTGTGTTGCATAGGAAGACATAGTATGCACTTTGTCTATCTTGACCCCTCTCCCTTGTTCACTGTTCATTGCTCACTGTCCCACACCATGATATGTCCATGGTACACATGAATAGATGCAAGGATGGGAAAAATACATACGATGTTTCTTTTGATCAGTGAACGTTCAAAAAGGGAAATAATCGTCCCTACGACCCTTCGCGTGAATGGATGTTGTTATCTGACAGACTTGACTGTATCTATTTCCTCTCCACACACACACAACTCGATCTATCCCCCGGGAAAACCACCATCTCCCTTTTTTTTTCTTTTCTGTATCGTGGACGGCCACATCGATGATGTCGTTGCGGCATTTTTTTTTTTTTATTTTGCGAGGCTGTGTCTGTTGCGAATTAATTATTATGTGATTGTTTGTTGATCTGGAACTCTTGCAATGAGAAACCAAAACCAGGGTCCCTAAGAATAATACGGCAAATGGGAAGCAGAAGCGAAGCAATGGAAAGAGGAAGATATGTGATGAGTAATGGTGCAAGATAATGTCGATCCAGACCCATCTGCCTAAACTGTTCGGCTCCTTAGCCGTGATCCAGAGGCAGTCCGTGCGTAGTCACCACCATCCCGAGAGCTCAATTGGTGCTTCTTGCTCCTCCTCCTCCTCGTCGTCGTCTTCTTCTTGCTCATCCCATCGCCGTTGCGATTCACACAATTGCATTCTTGTTCACCTCCCTCTTTCTCCTCTTCCTCGTCCTCATTGCATTTGTAATTGTAATTGCGTTCACCCTCATTCACTCAAAGGTATTCCCTAAATAAGGAAGTGTGGTTAGGCATATTTTTCGAACGGTGCAAACGGGTGGCAGGGTGATCCCCGCATAGGAAAACCCAACGAGAATGGATAGACGAACATGCATGGATTCTAAGGCTTTTTGTTTGTTATCTCCATTTCCGAATTGCAGACATCGTCAAAGCAGGAGCTCTCCACGTCAGTAGCAACTCTCCACTCAAGCCAATCTCACCTTCACCAGGACCATTAGGGCCAGGAACATCGTTGGCCCTTGACCCTTCAACCACATCCTTGACAACTCCTTCGCCTGTGTTGTCTCTACCTCCACCTCCTGCGCTTCCTCTCCGCGCTCTTCCATATCTGGACATTGGTGTCCATCCACTGCAGCCTCCTGTCGTCCCTTCGATCTCTTCTCTCCCCGCGTGTGCGTCTCGTGGCTCACAAGTTCCCCTAGTCTATCCAACTCGCCAAGGTACTTTCTCTTTCGATCCATCGCCATCTGTATCTTGTATCTTGCATCTCTATACCTGTGTCTCTGTCCATCCATGTGTTACGTGTCTGTGTATGCGCTCTCTCTCTCATTCTCAACCCCTTCTTCTTTTTCGCTCTTCCTCTCCACAGACGGTAGCACTTCGCAGCGGGAAAAGTCGACCCCAGCCCTTTCGCATCAACAAACGCAAGCCCTTGGACAATTGCATCTCCCTTCTTTTGACTCTTCTTCTCCTACTTCTTTTCCTTCGTTATCATCCTCCTTCACCACTTCCTCTTCATCTTCCCACACACCTTTCATCAAGTCAGTGACCTGTTCGACTCTTCCGTCATCCGTCGTTACTCCTCCAAGCCCAATCATCACTGCTTCTTCTCTTCTGCTTCCCTCATCTCCTCCCTTCCAATTATCGCCATCCGTACTTGACCAGGCACCCTCAAAACCACTACTACCACGACACGTCTCGCTTCCTTTACTCCTCGACACAACCCGTTTGCACCCCTTTGACGTTGTTCCTAGCCCACCTTCGCCTACTTCCCCTTCTTCCTCGATCTCTGCCTTTCCTCGGCTCAAGAAATCGCCCTCGTGGTTTCCTCCCTTTCAGCGCAAAAGTCCTGGTACACTTTCTGCTGTCTCCAATACCAGCTCCATCAGCATAAACAGCACCTGCACCTTCGACGCTCCAGTAGCATCACCAGAGCCAGAAAAACAGCTCCGAAAGGCACGATCGTTTTCGTTCACCTACCACTCTAACAACAACAACAACAACAACAACAACAACAACAACAACAGTAACATTAGCGTCAACAACAGCAACATTAGCGTCAATAACAGTAACACCTCGGGAAACGTCTTCAAACGTGTGATGAAACTCACAAGGAATCAGTCCATACCTCTGTCATTCAAAGAATCATCAACAGACACCTCACTCCGCAAGTCAAACTCCAACGTCTTTTCCTTCCAAGTTCTCAAAATGAACCGCACCGCCAGCGACAAGAGCAACTCTGGCGAGCTACTTCATGATTATTCAGTCACCCAGATCCCAGCCACCTCCGTCCCACTGTTCAAATCACGGCCGCGGACAAGCTCTTCAGCCACAGTACCACTGGCACCAATCATTGCCTGCATCAAGCGAGGCAACTTTATGCGCCTGACCGACATGGACATGGATGCGCTGCTCAAGGATATGAAGGAAAAGAACTCGACCATCTTTGAGAACTATGTGCTGACTTCCTTGGTCATCTCCGAGTCGGACGCCAAGATCCTGGCACGGCTGATCAAGTCGTCTGAGGGCAACATGAAGACATTCAAGCTGGACCGGTGTGCTGTCAGCCAATCGGCCTACAAGATCCTGTTGGATGCCTGCACACACAACAAAACCATCATCAGCCTGACCATCAACCGCTCCGTCGTCAACGACAAGATCATGCGGTACTTGTCCAAAATGTTGGCCAAAAACAACACAATCAAGGAGCTGGACCTGTCCAACAACAGGATCACGGCCCAGGGCATTGAGCATTTGGCAGACGCATTGGCCCTGAACAAGACACTGACTCGACTCTGCCTCCAATCCAACAACATCAAGCGTGCGGGTGCACCATTCCTGGCGAGCATTTTAATCAAAAACAGGGTGATCCGACACTTGAACGTGGGCTCCAACGGGCTGGGCGCCGAGGGAGTGACCGAGATTGCAGAGTCGATCAAGTACAACCGGGCACTCAACTCACTGAGCTTGGATCTGAACGAGATGGGGCCCCAGGGCGCAGCAGCACTTGCCAAATCACTCTTCACCAACCGCCACCTCACCCATCTCTACGTACCACACAACAACATTGGCGATCAAGGCGTGCAGGACCTGTGCAAGAGTTTAGAACATAACCAGTTCCTGATCAGTTTGGACCTCGAGTTCAACCACATTGGCAACAACCAGAGTTTGATCGGCATGCAAGCCCTGGCCAAGGTCCTCAAGACCAACACCCGGCTGCGGGAAATCAACCTTGCCTTCAACACGCTCGCCCCAGAAGCGATCCAAGCGCTGATGGAAGGTATATTGGTCAACTCGACCCTTGAGAGCATCATGTTCACCAACTGTGGCGTCTCGACCGAGGGTGCCATGGCCATGGCCAAAGTGCTGCCGTCGACCAAGGGGCTTCAGAACTTGGGCCTAACAGCGAACCCGGACATTGGTGTGGAGGGCTACTGGGCCTTGGCGACGAGTCTGGAGAAGAACCAGTTCTTGAAGGGCATTCAGCTGGACTACAACTCAGCGGACCGGCACGCCCTGTACGAGTCGATCCAAAACTCGCTGACACGGAACTATGTCTGGCAGCGGACGGTGTACATGGCTGCATGCCGGATCATGGTCCTGTCCCGAATTGTTCTCTTGGGTCAGCCAGCACAGCAGCGCAGTCTACAGTCGTATATGCAGCGGCACCAGCAACTGTACTGGCTACAGCAACAACAGCAGCAGCAAGCGGACGAAACTGAGGACAGTGACAACAGTGAGAAAGCACAACAAAAGTCGTCCTCAGGTCTCGGCTGGAGTCTACGCCGCAAGGCCAACACGATGGAACGCCAGCTCTCGGGAGGGTCTTCGCCAACGTCGTCGTTTCTCAAGGGCAAGAAGACAACGAAACTTTCAAGAATGTTGTCGAACGGGTCTGACACGGGCTTCTTTGATCATGAACAAGAACCCGAGAACACGAGCCACAGCAACCTGCACTCGCGGCAAGGGTCCCTGGCGATATCGGGGTCGAGCAACAACAACAGTGCCACGTCGTCGCCGCTCCTGACACAGTACCCTACCATGAGTAACAGCCACTACCACGAGATGAACTCGACGTCGTCGTCCCTGAACGAGCCGCCAAAGCACCATCATCTCTCTCAAGCGCCTACACACGGCTACAATGCCCACAAAGTGCTGGCGAATCTAAGCAACATGCCGTACGAAATCTTTGAGACGATATGTGCCTTCCTGGACACGGAGCACACCATGAACCTGGCGCAGATCCGGTCCGCGATCCAGGTGGGTGGCACGCGGTCGTCCCTCTCACCAGGGGCGGCTGTCTACCACACGCGCGAGAAGATGATGGAGCAGATCTTTCATACCCGGTACATTTCCTCGGTCGGGGTCCGGTACTCGGTCAAGGCTGGGGATGAACGTGTTTAAAAACACAAGAGATTGGTTTTTTTGTTTTGTTTTTGTTTTTGTTTGGTTTTTGTACTATATACATATTTTTTGGCATGCTTATATGACAGTAAGGAACGAAAAATAATATAAAAAAAAGAAAAAAAAAAAAAAAAAAAAAGACTTCGATACTCTAAATGACGACGATTCTTTTATTTATATTTATATTACGTTTTGGGCATCGAGTACATGGTACGCCCTAGGCAGAACCGGTCCAGGGACGACATCTTGACCAGCTGCTGCTCGACTAGGTACTGCAGCGCCACCAGCCGGCTCACAGCGTGGACCGGGTACTTTGTACGACGGCGCTCCGAGAGGGTGGGCGACAAAGCGGGTGGGTCTTGTTGTTGTACCCTGGGCGCCTCTTCTTTGTCGCTCGCTTCCATGTCTGTGTCACATGTGGTGCGTGATACCTTAGCATGGCGATGTCTTGGGAAATAGGCCGAGGGTAGCGTCTCGGAGGGGGGTGAAGTGGTGATGCTAGTTGCCACGATCGGTGTTGCATATAAAGGGGACATTGTGTGCATTTCATGACTCTTTTTGGGCACTGATAATGAAGACGACGTCGAGGGGGCTCCTGAGGCTGTTGGGTCCAGTGCCGACGATTTGGATACGAACGTATCTGTGGACGAGATCGAGGGGATGGGATAGGAAGTCGAAGGGTAAGACAAAGGGTCCGATTCACCGATGGATGGTTGCTTCCCGTTGATTTCCTCTGTAGGCGACGATGTATGTGACACGTGGAGCATCGTCTTGATGAACATGTCCATGATCGCCACCTCTTCAACGCTGCAGTCACAGAACAGCTCCTGGATCTCGAAGGCGAGTACCTTGATCGAGTTGTGGCAGGGCCATTTCGGGACCGAGGCAATCACGTCCTGCAACGAGAGGTTCATCTGGCACTCAAACGTCTCGAGCCTAGGACAGGACTCGAGAATGCGGAGACACTCTTGCTTGCCCTGTCGAACAGTGCCTTCAATAGACCTAGAGGGCGTGTGGTTGTTGCTGATGTAGTCGTCCTCGGAAGTAGACTCGAACGACGTGTCCGACAGCTTTCTCTTTAATCCGCTTCGTTGTTGCTGATGCCGATGGGCTGCAAAGAAAACAGGTTGGGAGGCGATGACTCGGAACGACTTCAAACTCTGGCTGAGATGCTCTAGTAGCGCCGAGACAATCTCGCTGCCAAGTGTCGACATGATCTGTATCGAGGTCATGAAGTGCTCCAGTCTTGGCATCGAATACATGAGCAAAGTCAAGTGTCTCGCCCATCCTGCGTCGCCTGTTCCGCTGGTGATGATCGAGGGCTCATTCAGAGCTAAACGAGTGACCCAAGGACATTGGTTCATCAGTGTGTCTGCCAAGTCCACTGGTCCCAAGGTAGACTGAGAAAATGAAAGTGGTGATGCCAAGGGCGAGGTATCTGCAAGGATCGCGGGCACAGGTGCAAAGCTCAGGCTTTCCAGCCTTGGAAGATACGCAAGCATCTCTGCGGAGACAACCTTCCCACGAAAGACCAAGGACCGCACGGACGTAAACTGGAGATGCGAAACATGCTGTGATTGCCGTTGTTGCTGTTGGCCCAAATTCCCATTCCCAATCGCCTCATCCATTTCCATCGCCTTATCCACGTCATGGCGACTCTTGCCCTCCGATTTGCCCTCGTCCACCACATGGTCTTGCTCTTGGTTTCGGTCTCGGGAATGACGACACCGACTCTGACCCAAATCAGCAAAGGAGACATATCCCGGTACAAAGGTGTCTGGACAATGATCATGATTCGCTATGCCCGTGTCGACAAGTGTGTCATCGTGACACCTTTTCTCGTTTTCGTCCTTGTTGATGTCGTTGCCTTTAGACCTCGATTCCACGCTAGCCGAGCTGCGACTAGCTCGATACAGCGTGATATGACTAATGCCTGTCGCCATCTCGTCCATTTCCTCCGCTGCTTGATCTTGGGTTAGATCCTGGTGGAGGGTGGTCCCTCCGAGTGGCGACGAAGGGTGATCGCTCAAGGATATGGATGTAATATGGATATCGAGGTGTTGCAAGGCGGGAACAAGCTGCATCAGATGGAGCCACTCGCCCATGACCAGGACGTATTCGAGTAAAGTGAGGTGAGTGACCCTCGAGAGCGAGATGTTGCCATGGATGCCCCGCCATGCTGCTCGGAATGAGCATGAGGTGGTACGATCTGTCAGAGGTGAAGGGGGTGATGATGTCCTTGGGATTGACGATCGGTTGTGGGTGGTGTGGCAGTAGCTGCCACCTTCATAGTCGTCTCTCTTCATGGTGGAAGCTGTTCTTTTGCGTCGATGTTGTGAGAAAGGGAGAGAAAAGAAAAGAAAGAAAAGAAGTGTAGATGCGGAAGTGAGTCAGGACGAGGATCTAGTGTGGTGTGCGAGCAAGTTGATGAAATTTGCCTTGGTCGTGAGGGGCTGCTGGAGATGGAGGAGTGAGGAAGATGAAGGAACCAATGAGCATAGTGAATAGTCAGTCAGTCGAGAGTGTTCAGAAAGGAAGTACGAAAGAAAAGGGAAGAACAAGAAAGAGGTAAAGAAGGAAGAGACGCAATGGTATGGAGATGGTGAGAACGAAGAATTATTGGTTCTTTTGTTTTCAACCAGATACACTGTTTTTTTTTTTGACGTCAAAGCCCTTGGTGATGTTTGCTTCACAATGATGTAGGCCAATCGTACCAATGAAAATAGAGCTGACCAAAGCGATGGACCACCACAACATCATCCAACTACAAACAATAACAAAAAAAGGAGTTGGAGCACGAACCAACGGAAATGCGCGTTCTAATTTGTCAGATCTGATCTCGCCTCACTTCGCCCAACTCAAAGAGTGGCTTGGACAGAGAGAGTGACACACAGAAAAAAAAGGGAGAGCGCCAATGCAATCGCATCTACAGACAAACACCGGCCCATTCAAAATGACAATCTCCTTTCATCAATCCACTCATCTTCCTCGGCTCATCGTCTCGGATCTCGATGGCACCCTCCTCGCACCTGACCACAATGTCACCAAAAGATCCATCAACGCATTACACCACGCGCAGTCCTTCCACACCACCACCTCGCTCACCAACCCCATCCAGATCATGATCGCCTCGGGCCGATCCCCGCGCTCCATCCAAAAGGTCATCGACCAGTTCCAGGGCATCATGGCCCCAGACTCCGTCCTCTGCTGCAACGGTGCCCTAACCTACAACCCGCGCACCAAAGTCATCAGCTTCCCTCAGTTCATCCCCCTTGACCAAGCCGTCGCCATGGTCGATCAACTCACTTCCGAGATCCACAACCACTCGGTGCCCAAGCGTCACATCCCCGAAAGGAAGCGCCACGCAATCGAGAATCATGAAACCCTGTCCAATGACGCACTCGTACAAGGACGCCCCGGCTTTGCCTGCGAAGTCTTGTGGTTCTCGCCCACGGACGAAGGCTCCATCGCGTATGGAACCGACACGTTTTTTGTCTGTGACCGGACCTGGGAAACCGAGCGCAAACACAGCATCTACTACGAGTACCAGGTTGTTGACGACATGCAAGCGTTCTTGCGCTCGCTTCAGGAGCCACTTGCTGGAACGGATTCGAAAGGAAACGGGATTTCTCGGGGAGGTATCATCAAGCTGCTGGCGCTGGATCGCAACAGAGTCGCCTCGGAAGTATACGAGTCTCTGCCAGCGTCACTGCGTTTGAACGAACCTTCAGAGGCGGGCGCACCACTAGTCACATTGACCTACTCGGGCCCTTACTTCTTGGAAGTCTCGGGTCCAGGCGTGAACAAGGGGCTGGGGCTGAAGCAGTACTGCGAGGGCCACGGGATCGCACGCGAGGATGTGGTCGCCTTTGGGGATCTGTTGAATGACGCCGAGATGCTGCAGTATGCAGGGCTGGGGCTGTGCATGGGCAACGGGCACCCAGAAATGAAGAAGCTGGCGGATCGGGTGATTGGCACGAATGCTGAAGATGGGCTGGCTAAGGAGATCGAGAGTTGGTTCCAATCATAGCGTGTATACACATCGTAGACGGATAGAGTGAACTGTATTTGTTCTTTGTGAAAAGAATTTATTTTTTTGTCCTGAGAAAGTAGTGAGTAAGTGGATCACTGATATGTGCGAGAAAAAGAGTGAGCAGGTTTTGTCTGCAACGAGTAAGATGCGGTTCGTGTGTGGGCTCCAAAACCTCAAAGCTTCCATAACTTTGGTACTTGATGGTCAAGTCCAAGGGCAAGATTACTTCATAGATTCCATGGCTTCGTGCGCAGTCTATGTACCACAAGAGAGGAATGACAAGATTGGGCATAACATACTTCTTATCAGTGCCCTCAAGTTGCATACTCTGACCACGTACCGACACCTCGGAGCCCTAAGCTTGGTGCTCTTGACCGAGATTCTTCTGACCGGGATTCTGATCGAGTTTCTCCTGAAGGTTCTCCTGGCCGTTGTCCTTGGTGTTCTAGTTCAGAATATCACCTCCCTCCTTCTGAACGTCCATCACATCATCAATGCCATCTTTCTTGCTGTCATTGTCCCCATCGTCGTCGCTCTTGCTTTCCATGTCTTTCTCGCCACTCTCCTGTTGAGAATTAGTGTGCGCCTCCTGATCTACAGCCTTATCCAGCATTGGGACGGTTGGCTTGATCCGATGTTGCAGACGAGCTGCTGAGGTATTTTGTGAAGAAAATGTCAAGCAAACAAACTCTCTCTTCCCTCGAGAAGTCAACTTTTGTTGTCGCTTATGGTAATAGTAACTCTTACCCACGTGAGACTCTATGATCGCCCTCATGCTTGCCTGAAGCATTTGGGAGGCCGTGTAGTCTGAAACCAGGGACGATGGGTCGATGCCCGACACGCTCTCGCCATCGTAAGTGTAGCTGCCAAAGTCAAAGTTGCTTCCCTTGAGGCCCGGAGACTGTGTGACACCCTCTTCCTCGTCCTCGCCGTCACGCTCTTCGTTGTAGATAACCTTGCGGAAAGCCCTGTATTCGGCCAGGCGCTCCAGGTCCTGCCCGGTGACGTGCCTGTGGTAGTCCTGGAACGCGTTGAAAAAGGTGTCGTATCTCTTGCGACGCTGAAGAAGGAACTCGGTGAAGTTAAGCATTTTGGTTTGTCCTGGGTGTGTTGATATGGAGGTGTGAAATGCATTGCGAGATGCATCATTGCATATACTTTTTTTTAGACCGACATAGAAAAGCCTGAAATTGCGCACGCACAATCTCATGGAACCCAAAATGGAAGGCGAAGAAAAAACCTCCGAAACCTAATGTCTGCTGTTCAAGCTTGAGCATGTTTTCATTCATTAAGCTAATGGACGCACCTATTATGGAGCATGTGAACGAGATTACTTGCCAAACATAATCTTTTGCATGCAAGGTACGAGTTTTTGTCGTATCCTGGGCTCAAACAGGGCTTTTTTCGAATGGTTTTCTTGACTGAGTACTCGCTTTATCACAGCAGATCAAAAAAACATTGATCACGGACGTGTCTTTTTTTTTTTGTTCTTTCCATATGTTTGTTTGTGAACGCCTTTTTCTTTTTCTTGTACTTGTATTGTGTTGCCCATCCTTGGTGCAGGGTCGTCTGTCACTCTCAGGGAAGGGCAAGAAGATGTTCGAGGTCTAATCTGCGGACTGCGGTACTCTGTTTTCACAGCAATTAGAACATGTGGGTTTAAAGAATGACCTGCTATAGGAGCTTATCATTGCTGTTGACTAGGGTAATACCCACAAGGCGGCATTGGACAGGAAAAACATTTGCCTAGGACATGATTCTTAATATTTCATCTGGCTGGAGAGTTGTAAACAAAATTAAGCTCTCACCGTCTCACGTCGATTTTCGAGTGAAGAATAATTTACACCCCGTAAGATTATTTTTTCGTGTTTAATAAACTTCGCCCGACAGCTTGACCTTCACCATCTTTTCCGCTTTCCCTCTTCTCTTCTCACAGTTGGGGCCTACGAGGCGCACTACCCTCCTTCATTCTATCCTTTGACATACAAGGCTACGATTGTTTTCGTTCTGCTCCACCAACACACCGCTTCTTACAGCCTCCAGCCCTTCTTTGTCCACCTCTTCCTCCCAGCCCACTTGTTTTCTTAAATTCTTTGCTCTATTCAAAAGCCCAACAATGGAATCTCCAATTCAGAACAACTTTTACAACAACATGCAGGAGCAGGACGTCTCGGCATTGGCACCAGACGCTTGCGATGGAACCGTTAGTGGCTATGAATTGCTCGCCAATGCCGTTGCCGCGCATGACCCTTTCGGAATTCAAGGAATCGATTTTCAAGAGATCAGAAGTCTTGGCCCTGACGGCGACGCCCACCATTTGTTCAAGATGGCCTTTCAAGGACACACCTTTGGCTTCGGATGCACCCCCGGTCGCCTCGATATTCTTGACGTCCCGGTCGATTCGCTCTTCAATTTCATTCGAGCAAACCTGCTGCCCCGGATCATGGACGAAAGCACAGCAGATGTGCAGCTCATGCTGGGCTTTAAGGACTTGCCTCACCCTATCGTCCATGAGACTGAACCGGTTGCTGCTCGTATGAGTTTGCAGCAGCTCCAAGAGCTCGCTGCCCTGGCCAACAACACTGATGAGCCTCCACGATTTGAGCTTCAGGTCCGCGAAAGCTTACCTTGCCAACTGACTCGCCTTCAAGGTAAACCTTATTTTTGAGCGAATTTTTTTTTTTTTTTTTTTTTTTTTTTGGAATTGTCGAAGCATGCAAACTTTTGCAAGAAAACTAATGACGATGCTCCATCTTTTTTTTTGGACATTTTAGCCGAGGACTTGGCACAATCGGAGTCGGACTCGTGGTGCAGTTCAGAATACTCAGATGAATCGAGCCTCACCTTCTCTACTCCTCGCGAGCTGACGCCCGAAGATCCTGAGCTCGAACCCGAGTTTGAGCCAGCTGAACTTGGTGTTCCTGTTGTACTCTTTGCGCCTGAACGGCGTGTTACTCGCAGCATGACCCGCGCCCAGTATCCCGAGCCAGATCCTGTGCCGACCGCCTACTCTCGTCCCAAGCGCATCATCCGCCGTGTCATTCTGGACTATGATGACATCATCAAGCACGACCGTTACCGTGAACGAACTTCCAGACTTTAAGGAGCTATGTCGTTGTTTTTTTGTGGCGTACTTTCATCAGCCAAAGGAACCAATTTATTGTTACCTCTTTTTAAATCGCTACCACCTATGTTATCGATCTATCTTTCTCTTTTGCTTCCAGTTTGTTCTTCTCTTGCATTTCTTTTTCTTCCATCTTGTAGCTGTATTGCATGTAACATATTCAAATCAAATAACAAACGTGATTTTCAAAAAAAAAAAAAATAAGGACAACATTGAGGAGTAAGAAAAGAAAAAAAGAACCAAAAAGAAATGGATGCGGAGTGGTATTGAACCTCTCAATTGCCCCATGAAGGGCAAATAACAGATCCTTGATGGTTTGGTAGAATTGGCTAACACACCCTTGTTTTGTGTTATTTTCGCTTGGTTTATAAAGTGGATGGAGTGTGCGTGGAGGCGTAGCAGTTTTTCAACAATCTCTCATTTCAAAAAGGCGTTCAGAGTCGACTTTTTGTCGTCGACCTCCCTCATGTCAAGGTCTAATTGCACATCCCACAGAGACTCCATCGATGCCTAAGTGCACACGTACCAAGCCGGTGGCCCCCAAAATGGAAGGAAGGTAAGCGCACAATAGCGAAGATTAAAAACCATCCAGCTTTGAACGCCTTTTGAAATTGTGGGAGATGTTTCTTTATTCAACAACTGGAGGTACCCATTCTGGGGCATGTGAGCGATATTAGTTATTGAACATACTCTTTCAAGATATGAATTTGTGCCTCACGGTGCACTGAATTAGTCCTTTCTTTTAGGAGACTTTATTGACTGATCAACCACTATATCATCCCAGAATGAAAAATTCCAAATCACGGATGCGTCAGCACAAAGAACAACACAATAGCAAATTTCGTCCAAACCGAAGAGCCGTGCCGTTCGACTGTGTAACGCAGGCCATCCCCTCTCACCCCATTTTTGCCCTTTCTTTTTTTTTCTTCCTTCTTTTCAGACAATCTTTTATGATGACTTCTCTTTTCCATATACTTTGTTCCACTTTGTGGCTAGCCCCTTCCATTGTTTACTCTGCAGGCGACGAGGGCGCATATTGAAGCACAGACATGCTCGGTTTATTTGTCAATAAATGAGAGTCCAGCAGATTTTGAGCTGCAAATGCGATATGGTCAGTTAAAGAGGGCAGTCAATTACAAAGGGTAAACAGCACTTTGAAAGTACTGTTTGAATATGGATGTTAATTTTACATTCAAAATTTGTTACGGGATTCTTGGAAACAAGCAAATAAAGAGGGGAAACAGGGGGTAGTCAATTACAGAGGGGACGCGAAGGGGTGGAAGGGTAGTGGTGGCGGTAGCAACGATGGTCAAACGTGCGAAAGAACTTCCTGCGGTCTCAATACCCAGGAACGATCAACTCGACTTCTCAAATAGACACAAAGCGGGGTGAGTTTCTTATGCACAGACTACGGCCGTGGGAGACTGTAACTGAAAACTATGGCAACTGTAAACTGTTTATTTTGGGGGGTCCTGGGACAATCGACTATTTATGTGATTCTTCTTTCTTCTTATCGGTCTTGCAGGTCTTGACGTTGGGGTTCAGGGAAGGGTACAGGGCGGCGAATCGGCGATGTTTAGTTGGCGCAAGGGATGAAATAAGATACACGAGAAGAGAGAGCGGAAAAAGGCAAAAAGGAAAAATAACGAGGATGGAAAAGAACAAGAAAAGGTCAAGGAACAAAAGGCGTGGCGATGGTACAAAAGGGCTGGAGTGGGCGAATCGGAAACGTATGCGAAAGTAAAAAGGAAACAAAAAGGGAATATATGGCGAAGGGAAAGCGGACAAAATGGAAAGGTACGGAAAATGAGTGGGTAATGAACAAAAATGGCAATGGTATAAGGGAAATCGGAGCGAAAGGGTTTTCTAGAAAAATCGGGGAGTAGCGATGGCAGAAGGAGTATCGGGGAATGAACGGGACAGGGATGGTTATTGGTGGCGGAAGGTCATGTGAGTGAAAAGGTGGCTGAGGGTACTTAGATTCGACGTGCGGGCAACAAATTCATCGGTTGACAGCAAAGTCGCCCAGAGGAAGAGCGCTGGGCTCATAACCCAGAGGTCGGTGGATCGAAACCACCCTTTGCTATATATTTTGCGCTATCTAAGACTGAATATTTTTTTTTTCTCGACTACTTTAGGCGTAGAATATCAAGTGAAACGCTGTTTTTTTTTTTTTTTTTTTTTTTTTTCCAGATTTTTTATTTCTTTGGTGTTTGAACAAAAGTACTTGTTAAACTTGGAAAGGTAAAACAAGATAACTCTTCACGATGTTATGTACATTGAAACTAATGAGCGAGAAGGTAAAGGGGGAGTGTTTATGCAAGGTAGGTGGTGGAGGAGACGTTTCCACCGCGACCGGTCCAGTTGGTGTGGACCCAGTCGTTGTTGGTCAAGGTCTGGTAGGTGTGGGCACCAAAGTAATCTCTCTGGGCCTGGAGCAGGTTGGCGGGGAGAACGGCGTGGCGGTATCCGTCAAAGAAGGCCAAGGCCGAGGACAAGGCGGGGACGGGGATTCCCAAGAGAACAGCCTGGGAAACAACGTGGCGCCAGCCCTCGGTGGCATCCTGAACAGCCTTGGTGAAGAAGGGGTCGAAGAGCAAGTTCTCGAGTTCGGGGTTCTTGGTGTAGGCACTCTTGATGTCGCCCAAGAAGACGGAGCGAATGATGCAGCCGCCGCGCCACATAAGGGCAATGCCGGCGTTGTTCAAGTGCCAGCCGTTCTCCTTGGCAGCCTCGCGCATGAGCATGAAACCCTGGGCGTACGAGATGATCTTGGAGGCGTAGAGGGCCTTGGAGACATCATGGATGAACTTCTTCTTGTCGCCAGTGTACTTGGCGTTGGGTCCGTGGAGGATCTTGGAGGCGCGGACACGCTCATCCTTGATGGCGGACAAGCAGCGGGAGAAGACGGCCTCACCGATCAAGGTGACGGGCATGCCGTTGTCCAAGGCGGAGACGACAGTCCACTTTCCAGTTCCCTTCTACTCTCAGAAAGTTGCAAGTCAGACATGAAAAAGAGAGACGAAAAGAGTACAGTCAGAATAAGAATTTCAAATGAGCATTTTGGTTTGTTTTGTTGCGAAGCTGTGGTGTTTGTCGAATGGATCTTTTTTTTTTCCTCTCTGATCACGATATTCGATCGATCCTCATTGAGGTGACCTGGTCGGGGTGAAGGAGCGAGCATGAAGCAAAGGTGTGCGCTTGGAGGATGGGAAGGTGAAGGTGGGGATGAACTTGGACGCGAGTGCAACAAACTAAACGAGAAAAATAAAGTACCTGTCCAGCAGTGTCCTTGATCTTCTCGACCAAAGGAGCACCATCAACATCCTTGAACTTGAGAATGTCGCGGGTGATCTCGATGAGGTACGAGTCAAGCTCGCCCTGGTTCCACTCGGTGAAGATGTCTCCCAACTCATCGGCGGTGAGTCCAAGAGCATCCTTCAAGACCTGGTAGACCTCGCAGATCATCTGCATGTCACCGTACTCGATTCCGTTGTGGACCATCTTGACGTAGTGGCCGGCACCAGTCTCACCGACCCAGTCGCAGCAGGGCTCGCCATCGACCTTGGCGGCAATGGCCTGGAAGATGGGCTTGAGGTGAGGCCTAAGAAGGCGAGGGGATAAAATGGGGTTTTTTCTCGCGATTAGTCATGCCCCTTTTGAAACACGTTTTCCCAAATAGATTCGAAAGCAAAAAATACTTACCAGGCAGCAACAGAACCACCGGGCATCATGGAGGGACCGTAGCGGGCACCCTCCTCACCACCAGAGACACCGCAGCCGACAAAGAGGAAGCCCTTGGCCTCGAGCTCCTTGGTGCGACGGATGGTGTCGGGGAAGTGGGAGTTGCCTCCGTCGATGATGATATCACCGGGCTCGAGGAAGGGCAAGACCTGGGCAATGAAGTCGTCGACGGCAGAGCCGGCCTTGACCAACATCATGACCTTGCGAGGACGCTTCAGCTTCTTGCAGAACTCCTCGATCGAGTGAGCGCCAACAATCTTGGTACCCTTGGCCTCATTGGCCAAGAAGTGGTCAACCTTGGAGACGGTTCTGTTGTAGGCGCAGACGGTGTAGCCATGATCGTCCATGTTCAAGATCAAGTTCTGGCCCTATTCGTCACGAACAACAAAGAGACCAGAGACGAGGGGAAAGGCGTGAGAATTCATCCTTACCGGTTGATCTGCGCAAAAGATGAACAGAAACAAGAGAAAGGAGAAAAAAAAGCACGGATCGAAGGCTGGTTCACATTTGTTTTTCCATTTTTATGTGTGCAAAAGCGCGCATACCATGACGGCCAAACCGATAAGACCAATGTCAGCACTATTTCGAAGCAATGGGAAAGATGATTGTCGATATGGTGAGAAAAACGTGCGAAAGCAAGCAAGCTTCGCGATCTGGTGGCGATAGACGGTGAAGCTGCGCGTTATGGTGTTCGCGTTGCTAAGATCAGTTTTTGCTCATGAACGTACACAGCGGTAGTCATTGTTGGAAATGAGGTTGTAATAATGGAAGGGGAGGAGAGGAATGAGTGTTTGAATGAGAAGAGAAGATGAGAGAAAAGAAGAAAAAGAAGAGAGAAGAACAAAAAAAAAGAGTCCAAGATAAGGCAGACAAAGACAAGAGAAAAAGTGTCACCCAAAAGAGACTGACTGCGAAGGTGAGGGTGTGCGTGAACAATGCTGAACAGTCAGCCAACAAATCGAGGCATTCAATCGACCCCAGAAAATTGTTGGGTGGCTTAGCTCCCTATTGGGGCCAAGCCCGGTCAGCTCAACAGTCAGCTATCAGTGCATTTGTCTTTGGCGCGGTCGGTGTTGGTGTATTCGTCATGTTCATGACGGTTTGCAATAAAAAAAAAAGAAGAACTCTCTCATGCCTCAGCATTGTGCTAACCAGCATTGCGAGAGAGAGGGCTTTGCTAACAAAGCCTTGTGCCTCGCTTCGATCCCGTTTTGCTCTTGACACATACCTTTTTTTTTTTCTTTCGTTGTTTGCATATCCAATCCCCTTCTGACACAGCATATCTTGGACATACATGTGAGGCGCCGGTCCGTGGTGTGGTCCTACCCACGGCAGTTCTGGGACGAGCTGCTATTGTACTATGTTGTCCTAGCATGACAAACTGTCGAGGGCTAATGCTTTCTAATCCTGAACAGAGAGGGATAAGAACACGCCAGCCCTGCGCAACTGTTATTTGATGATAGATCTTATCTCAACCCCGCATTTCGCAATTTGAACACAAAAAAAGAACCCAAAAAAATCCTCTGCCTGGTTGCTGAGCTCTCTCTTCCTCTCTATCTCTCTATCTCTTCGCCATCGGTCCCAAAGATCTCTTACTCTACCTTTCTGCCCAATCGATCGCTGTTCTCGTCAGATCACCCCATACCCACCCACACCGTTGGCTCTGGAGGAGGGTGACTGTCCTCTATGAGAATCTCCATAACGTCACTACGAACCAGTTTGTTTTAGCTTTGGTCGCTTTCTTAGTTTGGAGCAGTAGGTCAAAGCGGATGCCATCATCATGACACCATGGTAGTTTGTGCAAAAACATACAAAAGAGGGAGGAAGTGGACGTGCTGGACAACCATCTTGCCCATATTCACCAACACCATGTCCAACATCGCAAACGATCCATCACACACAATGCCCACAACATCCAAGATCGTCCACGGCACCAATATCCACAGCCAGGAACTCCCACAGAACAAGGACACTATGATCCAACAAAGCCATGAGCCGACACCCTTCGCCACAACAGATGCATCGGGCTACCCTGACAAGAGTGATGGTTTGACAGCACATCAGACGCCACAGAGCATCCAGGACCCTCACGAGCACCACAAGCACGTCCAGCTCCCTCACTCCGAGACCCTCATCGACAAGCCCCTCGAGCTTGCAGAGAAACTTCAAGACCCACTGCTTCCTCCCAAGACTATTGTCCCCTTGAATATCCGTTAATCGAGCCTCATTTGAATAAACCAAAAAAAAGATAGTCACGTGTTGCTAGTGTCTAACAGTTGCACTCGTTTTTGTTTCTGAAAAACAACCACCTTCTTTACACTTCACACTCCACCATGCCACGCTACCCAGAGAACAGAAACTTCTCACTCTACGTTACCGGGTTCAGTGACACTACCCGGTAGGCTTATCGTGTCTGTCCTCTCTCTGACGTGGTTCCCTTTTCGTCGCCAAGCCTGCTCACCTTGGGTTTTTATGTGTTCTTTTTGCCGCTACCAAGCCCCATGCTGCTGACCAAGTTGTTTGAGCGACATGGACCAGTTGCCGACGGTAAGAGCCCATAGCTTGTTACCTCATAATACGCGCGCATCACTCCTGAGTGTTCACCAGCTTACCAACGCGCGCTTTCTCTGTGTGTATTTTATCCTGATAATTCTCCCACAGTGTACATGCCCAAAGGCAAGAAACCAACTCGGCTTGTTCTCGTCTTCTCCACTGTTGCTTACAATGTCCCCTTGGCTCCCCCACTCTTTTTTCCGCTTTCCAACACTTTTTTTTTCTTTTCTCCTTTCGATCCCAGACTGGCACACCCACCAGCCCCGCGGATTTGCCTACGTTGTGTATGTTTTGATGGCATCAGATTACGCTCAAAAAAGAACAAGCAAACAAAGTGCAAACAAAAAAACTCACTGACGACCGCGCAAGATCAAAGGGGTTCAACGGAACAAAGGAAATAAATGCGATCAAAGGGAAAGCAGCACAGTACAGTTTCTGCTGACAAGCAGAACCGACTAGCACGCCTCCGTAGTGAAAAGTATCGCATATCTCATTGTACTGGATACAAGAGCATCATCGAACGTGCTAGGACAAAAAACAGCGCTTTAAATGGGGCATCATGCTGTGAATAGTCAACCTTACAGAACTTCTAACGAACTCCTGGTCTGTCGCTTTTCGTCTTCTTTTCTCATTTCCATAGCTTCGAGAATGACGAAGACGCCAAGAGTGCCGTGGAATCCACCGAGAGTTTTGTTTTAGATGGTCGTATCCTGAATGTTCAGTTCGCCAAAAGTCCCAAGAAGAGTAAGTGAGTGAGATAGGATAATCAGCAAAAGGCTATCCGCAACTCACCATAATCTCTATATTTTTCCGACTACATTTAGGTCCACATATGAGAAAGTATGCTTCGACCCCATGCTTTTTGACTTCCCATGTCAAGCTGATGACGCATCTAAACGGTCTTTCTATTTCTATTTGATCTCACATAGCCAAGGACAAGACAACCACCAACAGCCGACCAACGACCAACTCCCTGAGCGCCGTCCAGGTAACGCACCCGTTGCCAACCACCGGAAGCACAGCCGCGATGGCAGCCAAAGCCCCGTTCGTCGAACTCGTCACACCACTCTCCCGCCTTGCCGCCGTCACGACCGCCACTGCTGCTTGCACAAGCGCGATTCGACACCTTTGTTGTGCTCGTCGTCCTGTTCTTGTTCTCGCAGTCCGTCCCCCGTGCGTAAGGCACAACCTGTCCCCGAGACACACCACTCTGTTCCCGAGACACGCCACCGTGTCCACGAGGCACATCGTGTCTACACCAATGAAGCTTATGGATCGAAACAACATCGTCGTCGACACTGGTACCGGGAGGAGGCCAGTGTGTCCCCCGAGCCCGAGGCTCCCATGCCCAGGAGATCCGGCAGTGTCCGCACCGGATCTGTCCAGAAGGAGGAGATCAGTTTGTCGGTTGATGACCAGGATTGGTAAGAGGGAATGGCAGCCTAATAATGGTTCAATCGTTCTCTTGACTGTTTCATGGCTGGCTCGACCTCGACCTCGAGATTGAAATCCCTTTTCATTCACAGTACTTCCACATGATTTACATTTTCCCCCCCCCTACTCGATGTCTTTTTGTTCTGTTTTTTTTTGTTGTTGTTTAAAATAAAAAGAAAGTAAAACTCTCAGAATGTGCGACCGCCCTCATCATTGCCCATTGGATGGACAAGACAAGATCATCAATAGGCAAAGCAAGAACACCTTCGAAAGAGGGTGGACTTGTGCCTCGCTTCCCTTTACGGGCAGCGCACTGCAACTCATCGTCGAGAGTAAACTGTGTGTCTAAGTTGGAAAACAAAGACTAGAAATGTACTAGACAGAAATCCTGTAAGTACAGTCGATAATTTTTTTTTGGTTCTGCGGGGACAGCGAGTATTTATACGAAAAGAGCACGGGTCGGAGAATGGATGGGGACGGTGAGAAAAGGTAGTCCCACCCATCTGCAGTGACTGAGGAAGCAAAAAACTCAGATGCACCGTCAGCCTCTGCTTCATGGGGTCTGAGATTGCTTTTTATTGCGGAGATGGACCAAGAGGTACTCCGTTTGACTGCTGAAAAATGGCTTCCAGGCAACCAACACTCAAAACAACAACAAACAGGTTTTCATTTTTTCTTTTTGTCGTGTGCTTGTGCGTGTGCTTGTGCGTATGCGTGTGCTTTCTTTCTTTGTTTGCAAAGTGGCGGTGGGGCGAGTGGAGAAGAGGGTGAGCAATAGCAATGTGCTATTATGATTGAGAGGCAGAGTGAGCCCTGGTTGGCCACTTGTTCCTGGGACAAATAAGACAGCTTGGAATAGATTGAACCATCCCATGCCGACAAATACGGTCGTGGGTGTTTGTAAGTGGATGGGATGGGGCGAGGAGTGTGTGTGTGAATAAATACTTAACAAGAATGGGAGTGTCCGGGCATACAAACAATGGATGATCCTCAGGCCAAGGGCCTTGATAGGACTAGACTACGTAGTTCATGGCTGCAGCTTGGCATCAGCCATGTTTTCCACCCTTACCCCCTGTGTCAAACGCTACGCAGCCAAGAAACAGGTATGACAGCCGTCAACTCTATTGGCCATAAAGATGGACAAAGGGGAGCGAGAGAAAGGGAAGGAGGGAGAGGCGTGGAGACAGTGGACTCTTTTCTTTCATTTATTTTCCTTTTCTGCCACCGGCGATTCTTTAGCCCGCTCCATCTCGAAAAGTGGACAACGAGCTGCTTGCACATTTTTTGTGGCCTTCTTTCTGTTCACACCACCGACTGTCGACTGCCTATCGATTGCCTGTCGATTGCTTTGTGTTGCTCGCCTGCTGGCAACTCTATTCCGGTTTGCCTTTACACTTGAGCGCCCGCCTCGACAGAACCCATCGTCCCCAAATCTGCACAGAAATACAGCCTCGACTCAAGTCGAGAGTAATAACAATCCTCGACCAGGGTGTGCTCGCGTGCAGCCCGTCTCAATTGCATCTTGGCGCCAGGAATAGACAGAGCACACAAGTTAAAGAGAACAACGAACACTGAGCATCGAACGGCTTCTGGGCGCGCTGCTTGTACTTGATAAAAGCACTCGATCTCTCCCTCTTTTCTTTTTTTTTCTTGATTCTTTTTCATCACCCACCTTTCCATTCATCCCTTCCTTCCTCCTTCCTCCTCCTGCTTTGCCTTTTTGAACAAACATTCTGCCAGCCACGATTTGTTCATTTCCGTGTCTCCGTCTCTTTGGTCCTTTCTTTCTTCCTCACCTTGCACTGTTCCACGCCCACGCCCACGTTCACGCAATCGCGCACATTGCATCACTTTTATTCTCTCTGCTTCCACTCACGGTCTTCTCCTGGTGCCTCCCTGGTTCCTTGAAATTCCTCCCTTCGCCTTTGCTCCACACACCCGTCTTTCCTCCTCCTCCTCCTCCTCCTCCTCCTCCTCCTCCTCCTCCTCCTCTCTTTCTTACTCTCTCTTAGTTCGTCCCCTTCCACCTCTCCTTCACTCGATCGCTTCCTCTTTGCTCATTCAGAACTAGATTTGGGATCACCACAAGAACAGGAAACGCAATTCAGCAAGCAGTGATCAGGGGTCCCATTCAACATCCCCTCCCCCACGCTGGAAAACATCCTCTCACCCTCCAGGAACCAACCTCGTCCCTCCGGGAGAAAAATAAGAATAGAGAACCATGCTAATTCGTCTTTCCAGAGCTGGCGTGGTTTCATTCCTGTGGATGGCCACCACCGTTCTCAAAGTACATTCTTCCGTCATCCCATGGAGTCCTGTTGCCACCATTCCAGAATGGGCAATGGTCACCAACAACCACGAGGATCGCTCAAGTCTCAGCAAGCGCAACACTCCGCTAGGGATGCCCACCACCTGCCAGAGCGACTTTGAGTGCCTCCAGACCACTCGCCCAGACAACTGGCCCCGCGATCAAACCACCCAGACCGGCAACTATGCATGTATCAAGACCAACCCCACCCAGCCTGGTTTCTGTCAGTTTGTTGTTGCAGCCGGTAAGCTTAACTCACATCTCTCTCTCTCCTATCTTGTCAAACAGTCGACACGTTAAGCTCGTAATGTGAACACTAGCAAAGCCAAGCAAAAGCAAAAAGCAAAAGCAAGCTCGAATGAATTACTAACATCATCATTACCCGTTGGTTTTGTGGTTGCACACCCTATTCGTTGTCTCTCGTTGCCCCCCCTTTTTTGTGCTCTTTTGCGTTTTCCCTTCGTCCCTTTTTTCTTCCCAATCGGTACTTTCTTCCACTCATTATTGCCCAAACTCGCAAACACACGCAACATCATAGGCGAACAATGTAATGCCCCGACCGAATGCGCAGCCTACGCAGCCTACTCTCAGCTCAACCTGACCGTGCCAAGCGACCTGTGTGCCGCAGAACACTGCACGCTCGAGTCCACCTGTGGAAGTCCGTGGCAGAACCCAAACGCACCCACCAACCACACCTTCGACTCGACCGGCTCTTCCATCCGCTGCTGCGGCGGTCGTCCCACAGGAACACTCTGTGGACTCGTTGGATCCAACGTCGACAGCTGCGAATACCAAAATGTCTGCAAATTTGGCGACGAAGACGATGCACAGGGTCAGTATGACATCAACAGCAGCGATGGAACATTAACTCGCGACCAGATGCAGCAGCAGGGACTTGGCGTCTGCCACAAGATTGATCAGAGGAACCATGTCTGGATCGGTGTTGTCATCACTCTCATTAGCTCCACTGTCCTCAACCTTGGTCTGAACGGGCAAAAGTACGCTCTGCGTAAGCACGATGAACGCAGGATCCAGAAGCAGATGGAGATGGAGGAGGAGCAGGAGCGATGGCGTCAAGAGCTTGGCTGGACAGAGGAGCAGGTCGAGAAGGAGGCGGACAGACTCTATGAGGAAAAAGAGAATCGTCATGGTCCGCTCTATCGCAAACTCAAGCCTTACATGTTCTGGCGAGCCATCTTTGTATCCAAGGTAAATACTTGTCGTCTTTTTTTCTTGCCAACAAAGACATTGTACTAACACCTTTTACTTGCTTTATTCTCGGTAGCTCTGGGCGCTGGGTCTGTTGGTGTTCATTGTGGGCAACCTGGGCGGGTTCGTTGCTCTGCGGTTCGCACCCCAGTCGCTGACGGCACCACTGGGTTCCATTTCGCTCATTTCCAACGTCATTATTGCGCCTCTCATCAACAAGGAAGTCCTTGGACGCTTTGATATCGCAGGAATCTTTTTTATTGTCGCTGGAAGTGTCATCGTCGTTGTCTTTTCGGGCATTGTTGCGCAAGGTAACGTTGTCCCCACAGCGACAAAAAGTCTCAGAACAATGGAGGTGAAGTTTTAAACCTAACCATTTGTACTTTTTGTTGCTTTTAATCTCTTCCAGACTACAAGCTCTGTGTCTTAATCAATCTTTTCCAGAAACCGGCGACCATCATCTATCTCACATTTATCGGCGTTTGCATAATCGGAACATACTTCTTCATCCAGTTTGTGGAAAAGAATGTCGAGAATGAGGCCGACATGGCCATTGGTGTCTCGTCTGAACAGCAGCTGCAGCAGGAAGGTCGTCTCTACCGCCTGCACTCCAACCACAGTAACATGAGCCTCACACATTCTTCCCACGGAGGCGTTGGAACCACAGGCGCAGGCGCCTCCAAGGTTCCATCCTCAAAATCGAGACCATCCAAGGACATGAGCACTATACCACTTGGAGAGTCCCTGGAAATACCCAAACGCCCATTCACCCAAGGGACTCAACTTGGCTCCAACATCAGCAACCGTACTTTGATGAGCGATACTTCGGACACTGCCGTAGGCCCTTCCTCACGAGTGGATGAAGATCTGAGGCGGTCTTTTGGCAGCAGGCGTTCAACAGTTTCGAGCATCTCTAGTCAGGAAAGCCAAAGATCTACCTCATTGGATATCAACGTGTCATCCGCAACAGTCATGCAAGGAAAAGTCTCCAAGGATGGTCAGGCGTCTAACGAGAAGCGATCTTCGAGCGCATACGGACATCGCCTAACATTTGACGAGACACGGTCACCCGCAGCAGTCCGCCGTGAGGGTGCACACAAGGACAAGGAAGCCATCGGAGTTTCCAGCGATGGTGCATCGCGGCCAGAGCTCGATCATGCCGTGTCCAAAGCATCTTCTCTCATGTCCAGTACCAGTCGTTTGCAGAGACTTCGCCGCAAAAAGCAGCAGCAAAAGGGAGAAACCGCGTCCCTCACTATCTGGCAAAGGATCCAACGCATCGAGTTCATCCCTACCTTACCTGAGCACAAGTTGATCCGCCGTGATTCTCCTTTGCTTCGCTTCTGTCTCCCATTGTCATACGCCGCATTGGGTGGAATGATGGCCTCGTACACGGTGCTGTTTGCAAAGAGTCTGATCAACCTCCTGGTGACCTCGATTTTTGATGGCCAGAACCAGTTCACGTCCGTGTTGGCGTGGGTAATCCTGGTGGTGACTGTGGTCACGGCGGTCTCGCAGGTGTACTGGATCAATATGGGCCTGAAAAAGTATGACGCTTTACTGCAGGTGCCCGTGTTCTTTACCATCTGGGTGCTGCTCGATATCGTTGGTGGAGGTATCTACTATGGCGAGTTCGACGGTTTCACGCCACAAAAGTATGTCCTCTTCTGCCTCGGAGTCCTGATTGTTTTCTTTGGCGTGGCTCTGCTTGCCAAGCGATTGGCAGTGTTGGCCAAGGAGGATGTCGAGGGCCCATCCCAGACTGGATCAAGACGGCACTCGACTGTGACGGAGTCCAAGCAGCGATCTCCCACGGAGTCGACTGACACAGAGGTTGCTGGCGCACAGCCTGTTGAGAGATCAGCCATTATTGATTTGACTGACGTTTCACCAGATCAAGTCAAGTGAACAAACAGGAACAACGGACAACGGATTTTTGACCACGATTATTTCTTAATGACCTCCCCATGTATTCAGTCCATTTTCTTACATCTTGTATCATAGCCTCATTCATAAAGTGATAGTAATTGTTATTCACGCGTTTCTCGCATACCATGGACACTCGCTCAACTCCAAAAAAAATGATGAAGCGTGGAAGATGGACAGAGGACGACACCGAAATACCTGATTACCTCACGTGTCTCTTTTGAAAATAGAAAAAGAGATACGGCTATTGGTGTTCCTCTCTTCACATTCCATTCTCATTTGCCATCCTTCACTCTACCTACTCTCCACTCTCCACATTCACCAATTCACCACTACCAACAGAGTTGCTCCCTTTCTCCATTGTCATCCTCCACCCTCCATTTCATAGAGTTCGTGATAGGGAAAAACAAACACACAAAAGAAAAAAAGAAAAAAAGAAAAAAAAAAAAAAAAAAGGAAATGCCTCAGCCAGGTCGGACCATGCTGTCGTCGGTCCAGTACCATGTCCAGCAATGGATCAATCTCGTCCTCTACAACTCCATCTACCAGAACGTCGCCCTTCTCTTCCTTTACCGCGCCTTCAAGTTCCTCTACGGACTCGTCGACCGCTCCACCGAACTCTCTCGCATCTGCAACTCGCACTCACCCCTCGACCGCCTCTGGGACGCCGAGGGCAACCCAGTCTCGGCCCTCGTTCACGACAAGACTGGGGGTACCTTGGCCTACACGACGGCGAACCCCTCGATCGTGTCGGTCGCGGCTGGGAGGCGTGGATCAATGCAGCAGAGCCTCCTGAGCATGGCTTCAGAGAGTACTCTGGTGGGTTCGGACATCAACACCAATATCAACGCTCGGACATCGACCGATTCAAGCACAGCGTCGTCGTCATCTGATATGGAAAAGCAGAGCGACGAGGCCATTGGGCTGAGACAACGCGGAAAGAAGAGAGGGGCGTCCATGTCGGTGGACAGCAGTATCAAGATGGATCTTCGCCAGTCCAAGTCTGCTGCCGACATGGTGTACAGAGTTGGTAAGGAGACAGCCTCTGCATGAAACCGTGGAAAAAACACACACCTACACAGCATAGCAAGTGGGCATTTCGGAGATATCTCGACTCCACAACTTCGAGGGAGAGGAGGCAGAAGGGGGGGGGGAAACCAAGGTTCCGTCAACTAACCATCGTCATTATTCTCTTTGTTTAGATCGATGTATTTTGTTTTCGAAGCAACTGACGGTGAGTTTAGCTGGCTTTTTGGCTTATGATTCCACACACATATTGTTGACATCCTCCTCCCCCCTGCATGTGTTCAGGGCCAGGGCAGAGAGGACCGAGTATAGCAAAAGTAGTTTCAATGGAAGAAATTTGTAGCAGACCATGAACGAACCCTGACCAAAAAAAAAACTTTGATTTTTAGGCAGAGAGACGGGAGCTCGAAGCTGCAGATTGCAATGCTGAACAGATCACTCTGCAAATCCTGCGCAAGAAACGGTTCCCAGAGTCAGGAGCACCCGAAACGTAAGTTTGCCCCCCCCCCCCCCTCCCTCCTCTCTCAACTTACTTGATCAAAGCGGAGGAGACGCAAGGTGTCGCAAGAACAGCGAACAACATCATCAACATCTTGGCATGAACAAACAGGGCAGGAACTACGAAAGTGTCAGAAGGCATCAACCACATGGAACTCTGGAAAGGAAATACAAACAAAGGCGTGGAAAAAAAAAAAAAGGCAGGACAACAACTTTCTTTTACACCTGTGCTGACATGAGATCATGCAGGATGGAGGATGTGATTTTTTCGTGTTGTACCGCCAATGACGCCTAGTTTGTCTTTGTGTTGGGGAGAAGAAGGGGGGCAAGGAAGGAAGGAAGGAAGGAAAAAGAGTGTTGGTTGGGGAAGAAGATATCCTGTCCTTTGTCTGTTTGGGCATGATCTCTCTTCCCACTCTGTGCCCGTGTTTGGAGGTCTTGGAAACATGTGCGAATATGATTAGGTTAAAGTGTGGGCCTCTGATCGGTGGGGAATGCTCTCGTATTTTTAGGACGCTTTTCATCCTCCCTAATGCGCCAAGGGTACTCGTACCCCAGCACAAAAAAAAAAGAGAAGAGGTGCATTAATGCAAAGTTGGCACGACGTGGGACGAACTCTGCTTTAACAAACACCTCTGACGCCTCGCCTCTCTCTAATGTAGGCGTGCTGCCAAGAAACTTCAGTATTCACTGGATCGAATTGCATCGACACATCAACTGGCCAGGGAGATCAACCAGCGTGTCCATACCAAGTACGACTCGACCAACCAAACCCACGAACGGAAACTATTGCTGGTAAGTTACACTATCCATACCGAGCTTGGTTTTCTTCCGCATTGGTTTTCTAATTTGCTCCTCGTCCCAATGCTACTTTCTAGCTCTGGGATCTTCTTTGCCCCAACAAAAAACTGACTGGACGGTACACCAAGCAATGGACAGATGTAAGTTGGCATCTTTCTATTTGACCATGGGCTATTTCGGATACATTGAGCAGCCAAATGTTTATTTTTTGCTCCCTGGCGAATAGATTGGATTCCAAGGCAAGGACCCAGCGACGGATTTCAGAGGCATGGGTAAGTAACAGGATGGAGATATGAGTCTTTTTCTCCGTTCAAGGACATTAGGGCGGCGTGTAGATTGACCAACGTTCTATCTATCAACCACATAGGTATGCTTGGACTGGATGATCTTGTGTATTACGCCAAGTATTATCCTTTGTCGTCGAAGCAGGCTTTGGAGTGTTCTCATCATGAAACACAGTGGTAAGGAAAGAGTGTCTCGTCATATAGACATCATGTTGGTTGTGCAGATGAAACTTTGGACTGAAGTCTCTCTTTTGTACATCCTTCATCGTTAAAATAGGTATTCGTTTGCTATTGTCGGAATCAACATTACGGCGTTCGCGGTGCAGACCCTGAGGACAAGACAGCTCCAGCATTACTTGTTTTTGAATGGCACTGATCGATCTGTATACCACGAGTTGTATTGTAAGTACCCTTTTTTTTCTTTACTTGGCTTTGGACATTGTTACCCCGCGGAACAGTCTTGGAACTTGGGTTTTTTGTTGCTATTAGTGCGAGTTTCAAACGCGCCACAAAGTCAAGAATTGCAAATTAACGTTTCATTTTATTTTATTTTTCCCATAAAAACTATCGCACTCAAGGCTATCTATTCCATCGGTTCAATGGCTACTGGATGACACTGGAACCGAAACCGACGATTATGGACTTTGAGCGAGTGTTTGCGGAGTTCAAGAACATGATGGAGCGGCAATTGATGAAACGCAAGCTGATGATGCTGCGACAGGACACCAAGGAGATTTTTGGGGCGACGACAACAGAGAGCCACGGTCATGGTCAGGGTCATGGGCATGGAAACGGGGCATCGACCGTGCAAGGCGACACGATTCCTTTAGAAGATAGAAAAACAAAGTAATTATGCTTGAAAAAAAAATATATATAATGCGAAAGACGTAGGTTCACAGTTGGCTCTATTAAGGTGGGAAGTTCATCTCGAACCTGGTTCTCGTCCAAAGTCGGGTGAGCATTGTGCCAAACGCGGAGGAAAATTTTCGAGGAGGGTGGTCATGGATCTATGTCTATCATGAAACCCTTGGTTGGTGTTCCTAATGCAGGTGGCACAAAAAAAAAAAAAAAATATGCTGTGAATTTGTCTTCGTTCCCTGAATCTCAGTTCCTGTTTACCGCTCTTCTCTTCATACTTTTTTTTCTGTTGTTTGGTCAATGGTTCGACTTTTACCCGGTGAGAATGTGAGCTCTTGGATGTCAATCTTTGCCTGGGAAGTTTAGTTGCATTGCAATGCATTTATGCATCTATTCTTGTCAATGAAGCTGGTGGTGTGATGGTGTGGTTGAACTATCCGTAAAAGCATCTCAGTAAGGTGTACACGCAGGCACTAGTGCCAAACCAAAGAACAAACGCTAAACCCTCGGACTCTTGGGCAAGGCTCTCAACGCTAGCGTGGGTGCGGGCCTTTGCAATTTTAATAGCTCTCAAACATCAACCATCGTCATCGCTAGAAGGTTTCATCATCATCACACGACTGTCCAAAGCTGCAGAGCAGACATGGAGAAGGCGTGGGGGAGATGGGACGCCCGGCGTCTCCTTGGCTTAGGTGCGTGTTATTTTTGGCGTTGAGGAACAGATCTGAAAGTGTCGTGGAGGGCAAAACTCTCCTCATTTGGAACGCGCATGGCTCGATAAGCAACACCCACATGTATCTTGGTTGCTTCTTTGCAGAGAGTGAGAGAGGAAGGTAAATGCGCCTTGTCTGCGGCGGCCGAATCGGAAATCAGAGCTGGACGATTGAGAAAGAGGGCTCAGGTGCTCATTTATCTGTCCGCTGAAGAAAGGCAGAGGCAACTTTAGCAAGCGAGTGCTGGGAGGCAAGAGGGCGGAGAGAATGGATAAAGTTGTCCAGTTGGACATACACAAACAGGGCACGCCGGGTAGACAGCCTCGCATCACAGCCATATAATGTAGAAAGCGACGATGACCAACAAACGGCCAAAGATGAACGTCGGGACGCATCAAGTTGATCATGACTTCTATGGGCGGAAATGGCGGTGCTCGTCTATTTTCTTCACTCTTGCTAAAATGACTCGAGTTGGACAGTGTTTATCCTAATTTGAAGCGATAAAGGCGGTGCAGAGTGGAAATAGCGGCCCAATCGTGGACTGAAGGTGTACTGGGGTGTCTAAATACCTATTACTATTCCTTCCTTGAGTGTGGCAGGACACCAGTTCTTCTCATCTCTTATCGGTTAGTTGTTACCTTTTGGGTTGAACAAGTCGCTCTGTTTTCCTGGCATTCTGCGCCTGTGTCTAAGCCCGCCTCCTTTTCTCAACATTGGATGGCCGTCATGTTCAAGCCGTTGTCCATGTCTTTGGGCGTGCTCGGTTCTTTGTGTTTCTCAGTAGTGTGGTCTAGTACAGTGCAGAGCCACACATTTGCCTGGTTATCCTTTGCCCTTGAGGGTGATGTGTTTGTGTTTCCCTGGGTTGGTTTATTTTTGATTTTCGTGCCGTCGAGGTTTTCCCGGCATATGCAACCGATGAAAACTCAAAAAAAAAAAACAACGCAGTGGTCGGGTGTCGACCTCTCTCTTTGCCAGACATTACCCGTCTTTCTTTCTTCCTCTCCTCCCTACTTCCGCCCACTTCCACCCCTGGGTTGTGTTATATTAGTTGCCGCCAGTGGCCAATGGCAAAGAGGGCAGTTCACCGGGCTATTTGTTTTCTTTTCATTATTGTTATCAACTTAACCATCTATTCAGTAACAAGTGTGTGCCTGGACAATTGTCCATTGTCTGTGGACTGGGACAATTATGACCAAAGAAAGCAAGTTATTTTTATCTCTTTGTGCCCCGATGGAGATGTAAGTACGAATAGGGCAATTACCAGACCAACAGGGCTTGTTGTTGCGCGGCGTCAGTCCGAGGGGCCTGAACAGGGCAAGAATAAGCACAAACATGAGCTGGCTGTGATCACTCACACACACACACACACGCACATACTCTAATGCAATAAAAAGTCAAGTGTAAACAGACAGACTTAATTCACTTTTGCCTTTGCCTCTATTTCGGACACGGAAACACATTTATAAGAACAGGCTTGGTTCCTGGCTTTTTTCTTTTTTTTTCTTACTCTTCACGCACTCGCACTCTCTACTCCTTGTTTCTTCCTTCTCTTTCTTCTTCTCCTCACCTCGCCCTTCATCCTCACTTTCTCTTCTCTAACTCTTGATTTATAATTATTTCGCGACCGTTGATTACCTGCCTATCACTCCGTCCTCCAACACCGATTTCTTGCGACCCGATTTCTTCTTTTCTGACAAAAAGAAAAATACAACAACACACATAATCATACACAACCAGCCATGGTCAAGTTCTTCACATCTTCCATCGCAGCCCTGGCCCTGGTGGCCATGGTCTCTGCACAGACCCCTCTCACCGGATACCCCCCAGTCAACCAGGTCCCCGACGTCAACTCACCTGAAGTCCAGGCATGGCTCAAGGAAATCGACCTGACTGGCGCCCCCACCATCCCACTCCACAAGGGCGACCCTCCAGCCTGCCCCAACCCCCCAATCGCTGACGAGTAAGTGTGAACACTCCGTTCTGGGTCGTATGCCAATAATTTGAGCTGCAGAGGGTGTTGCCCCACAACACAGGAGAAACGGTCACAGAATGAGCCGAACACACCTAACCCCTGATATTTCATCTTGTCTTAGGTGCTACTGGACCTGCGATGGATGTGCCGCCGACGACATCACTGCCTGCGGTGCCTCTAACACATGGGGACTCACTTTTGACGACGGCCCCTCGACCGATACCCCCAAGTTGCTCGATTACCTTAAGACACAGAAGCTCGCGGCCACATTCTTTTTGATTGGCTCCAATGTCATCCAGTACCCCGACACCGTCAAGCGCGAGATTGCCGAGGGTCACCACTTGGCCTCCCACACCTGGTCCCACCATGCCTTGACCACCTTGACCAATGAGCAGATCGTCGCCGAGATGAAGTGGACCGAGAAGGCCGTCATGGCCGCTACTGGTTTGAGAATGAAGTACATGCGCCCCCCATATGGTGATATCAACAACCGTGTCCGCTTCGTGCTCAAGAAGCTCGGCTACATCCCCGTTGACTGGACCGGTGATGCCTTTGACACCAACGACTGGCAGATGCCCACCATGTCCGAGGCCACCGTCATTGCCACCTTCACCAAGTCGCTCGATGCCTATGCCAAGGGTGACAAGTCCAAGGGCTTCTACTGCCTCGAGCACGATCTCAACTCTATGACTGTCGGTGTTGCCCAGAAGCTGATCCCTCTCGGTGTTGCCCGCAACATCACCATTGCCTCCGTTGCTCAGTGCGAGCACGATGCTATGCCCTACCAGGCCGGCAGCACTTCTCCCATCCCTACTGTTAGCGGCGTGACTCCAACTACCACTGCCACCACTGCTGGTACTTCGACTGGCACTGCCGCCTCATCGGCCACCCCAACTTCGACCAACAAGAGCAGCGGAGCTGGTGCTGTGCACGCCGGTGCCTTGTCAGTTGCTGGTGCCTTTGTTGCTATTGCCTTGATGGCATAAAGAAGCAAGCTCGCCATGCGACAATAGACGGAGTCGTTTCCTTTTTATCAAAAAGCTATTTACTACTTTATCTATCCATAATTACTTTTCATATAAAAATCTGCATTTCACAACAATCTGCACCCTCCTGTTATTTGGCTTCTTATTGCACACACGAGTTGAGCATGTTGCTTTGCATCGCATGGCATGGTTGGGGTCAAAACAGTAGACACGAGAATACACACATGGGATCGACAATCTGTTGGTGGGCATGTTCTGATGTTTTGTAACACCTTTGTCTCTTTTCTTTTTATCGTATGTGTTTAAAGAGGGGGACAACCCCTACTCGAGAGGAATTGAAAAGGGTCCAAATGTTAAAGTATTGACCCAAACTGATCCGAATTATCGCTGTGCAGGTATAAGCGAGTTGCTCAGAAATGGTCAGCAAGCCTTGCACATATGGACTATTGTGTGTCAATGGGTTTCTATTACTGCACAGTTGACCTTGTCTGAGGAGGTCTTTGTTTACTACTGAGCTGGGACAATTCGTCGTCCCAGGCAGAGTAGTGCCCAGTTGACTACGGAAGCGTAGACACTAAGCAACGACGCGTATCTTCCGTCGAGTGCGTATTCCACCCGCCCGCCTTGGTACGAGCCTGGTCTGGTCCAGGTCCAAACCCCCTTGAGTTCCTCCCTCTCTCCCCTACCCTCCCCTTCTCATGCTGCTTGTGTCTCAACCTCACTCTCTCATGCTCTCCTCACCGAGACCACCTCGACTCCCATCCACGCACCGACCAATTGGGAACCCTGATGAAGGCTAGAGGGTAGATGAGCGACATAGTAGGGGGCGACCCCACCTCCTTCCAATAGAACACCGCAATTACAGAACCGAGCAAGGTCACTCGTTTAGCGAAGAACTAGATTGTTTTCTTGCACCAACGAGAGGAATCTCGGCCAACATAAGACGAGAGGGCTCCCATCATGCTGTCCACCCTGTGCATCTCATTGATCAATGCTCCGCGGTGGAAAGTGTTGTCGAAGTAACCACCCCCTTCCCTCCTTCCCATCGTGTTCACCTTTGTTCTTTTTCATGAGCGTGTCTGTGTCTTTGTTTGTTTTTGCGTTCCAAGTCCCTGTCCAAGCCCTTGTCCATGCCCATGCCAAAGTCCAAGTCCTGTAAAAAAGAAAAAAAGGGGGCTGGAAACAGTGAGGAACAAAGGAAGGGACGAAAGCGGGAAAAGAAGAAGCGAAAACAAAAGACGAAGGAAGAATAGAGACGAAGGAAGAAAAGAGACGAAGGAAGAAGCAATGGAATCTGAATTGACCCAAACAAGGGCCCTGTTTTTGTTTGGTTTGCACATCTCCTTCCATCTTACTTTTCAATCATCCAATTCGCAATTGCATTCATTCCACCCTCATTTCATCCTGACCTCACTTACTCACTACATTCATTCATTCACGCATACATTCATACTTCCACTTTTTGCATACATCCCCCTGTCTTCACGCCTTTTCGCGTTTCTCTCTGACACACCCCCATCACCACCACGCGTGTATTATTATCTTTTGGTGTTGCCCTTTTGCCACTCACTCTCACTCTCACTTCAGCCACTTTTGCATAACACGGCAAAGTATCGGTGCCACCATCTTTTTGCCACCAAGTGATTCAAACCCCACGGTTTTTAGCGTATTTCTTTTTTTGATCCACCCTCAGAAACCGCATGAACGACAGAACTTCGCTCCCAAAAGTGACACGAAATAGGCAAATACCGTCTAAACGACATTCCATCTTTCACTGCACCCAAAAGGTCTCCATCATGCCAGCTGGAAATCCCGAAACAGAGCAAGGCACCAACGGCACCAACAACATGATCAATGTGGAGGATAGCAACGGCAACAGCAACTGCGCTTTTGACAATATTGACAACCAGAGTTACCAACTCGGGTCACAACAGAATCTACTAAACCTCCTGGCAACCAAGAACAACAACAACCAAATCCATGACCAACTCCAAAACGAGGACGAGGGCAAAGACAAAGACAAAGACAAAAAGGCCTCCTGCCCATCCCTGTCCTCACTATCTTCTTTGGCATTATCGTTATCACCATCGTCATCGTCACCTTTGTCCCCGTTGTCGCCATCGACCCCAACTTCCTCAATCATGGCATTACCGTCAACCTCGTCATCATCTCCATTGTCGCCAATATCTCCAGCGACCTTCTCATCTTTGTTGTCTTCTCCCTCTTTCACCCCCTCGACTCCAACTGAAACAAGTGAAGAACAAATGTGTCCTAGCAAGACTGGTACTGTCTCTGCCCAAAGTGGTCTAACCCATTCCTGCGAGACGGGAATGGATGGACAAGAATACCTCGGACAAGGGTATCCAAAGTCGCTTTCTGACACTCATCTTCCGCTGGCTCCTCCTACTGGGCAGGATCCAGGTCCTGATCCAGGTCCAGGCTTAATTACCTTGTCTTCTTCGTCATCAAGCTCTTCTTGTTTATGTTCATCTTCTTTAGCCTCTTCTGTCTCTATTTCATCGCCACCTACTTCAACGTCCACATCTTGTCCTCCGTCGACAACCTCTTTATCTTCTCACGCAACAAAAGACGCAACATCTTCGTATTTCCATCTCCCTACACGTACTCCTCACTCCCCTTGTTCTTCAACACTGCCTTGTTCTTCAATACTGCCTTGTTTTTCATCCTCCTCTTGTGTTGGTGCACAAACTCCTGTCCAACTCCTTACTCCTCTTCCTCTTCCTCCATCAGCATCTTCCAGTTCATCATCTACCGCAACAGAAGCAACAGTTGCAACTGTAGAGAACGCTTCTTCCTCTTTCTCCTCCTCCTCAGCCGTCTCCTGTACATTGTCACCATCTTCTTTTCTTTCTTCTTCCTGTTCTTCTTGTACTCGATCATCTGCTTTGCACCACCAACTAGACTTGTGCCCTCACATGCCTTCTACTACTGCTGTGTCACACACGCCCCCCTCGTTGCCCTCATCGTGTCCTAGCTTGACCGATCTCCTTGGTCCATCCACGTCTTCCACCTGTGGCTCGGCAACATCCACACCAACCTTGACTTGCTCCTCATCAAGAGCACCAGCCACTTCTAGGCCACCCTCTTCAATGTCCTGCTCATCCTTGTCCTCGTTGTCTGCCTCTTCTTCTTCCACGACCTCTACTGTTCGACCATCACGATCTGCCTCCTATTCTCCACTTTTCTCTCTTTCATCCTTGGTAACTGTGCCACCTTCCCAACTCCCACTTTCATCATCCACCCATCCATCTTCTTCTTCTTCGATCACATCTCCTCTTCGCGCTCTCCGCCACCGCACTTCTTCCTGCTCATCCTCCTCAACCTCGTCCACAGCATCCCACTGCTCAGAATCGACGGCAGCCTCCATCGCCAAGAAGGTTCTTCTCCATCTCAAGGAGCACCACTCCAACAGCATCAGCAAAGCCAGCAACTGTCACGACAATCCTTCCCAACACCACCAACTTCACATCTTCAACAACTCTCATCGTTCTTCGTTTTCCAACTCTTCTTCACCCGAAACCCTCCCTCCACTGCCAGTCTTCATGCCCTTGTCTATGACCCCATTGACAGACAGCCTTAACAGTAACATTGAAAATAGAGATCATTCTCTTGCTCTTGGACAGCAACAGCATCCATATCAGCGAAACCACGCCCGGTCACACTCTTTTTCGTATTCACATTCGCATTCGCATTCGAGTGCACAATTACATCATTCGATGGCACCTTCGCCCATGTCACCTTTGACGGGGATGGTTGGCATTCCAATCCCCTGCAACGGCAACAATAACAATAACAACAACAGCAACAGCAGCAACAGCAGCACCGGCTACAACAGTTACGGCACTCCCGTACATCCCAACTCCATTCCCAAGAACCACTCCAGAAGTTTAAGCAACAGCCAACATGTCTATTCTGGGAGTCTCAACAGTTTCAATCGACGGTCGTTTCAGGGACCATCTCATACTGTTGGTTCTTCTTCAGTTGGGTCGTCATCGATTATGAGCGAGTCGAGTTATCCTGGCTCTCGCCGCAGCTCCAAGGATTCTTGGTAAGAAGAAAGAAAATAGAACACACAGTCAGAAGAGACACTGCGCTCTCTTGAGGAATGATATCATTCAGCACATACACACACAGAGAGGGGGAGGGAAAGGAAAAGGGTCGATGTGAGCACACACAACAACAACACACCACAAACACTGTGCAAATGGCATTGCCTCCATTCTGTGCATGGATGGACATAGTGGAGTGGGTTGGAGGGAAAAGAAATGGTTCTCTCTCGCGGATGAAGAGTCGCATGATACTTCCCGATTATGTTTATTTTGTTGTTTACGAGAGAAAATGAGAGAGTAGTAACCTGGACTTGGTCTGTGCTGACCACTTCCGATTACGCGAGCACACCACACAGAGAGAGAGAGAGAAAGAGAGAGAGAGTGAACCCTTTCCCCCCTTTGTTTCTGTCTGTTTGTCTGTCCACATCCACATCCGTATCCACATCCACATCCGTATCCACATCCACATCCACATCCACATCCAAACATACTCATGCACACACGCACACACTCACCACTCACTCGATCATCACTACCCACAAGTACACAACAAACACAACAAGAGCAGGTTGCATATTGTGCTAACCACTTTGCATGACTCTTCCCTTTGTGCCTGAATGAACCCATTGTTCACCAACCACATCCTGTGTCCGTCTTGTCTCTGTCTTCGTGTCCGTCTCCGTCTCTGTCGCCCTTGCAGCGAGTCAGCCACAGGGACCACTGTCGAAGATTTGGTCGATCAACTCACAGTGCCAGACTACGTGAATGCCCAAGGTACCTTCACCCAACAAATCGTGTGCTGTTTATTTGTCTGTCTGTCTGTCTTTCATCTTTTGCTTTCCATTTGCCGCCTTCACTCAGCCCGCCCATTCCCACACACACACACACGCACACGTATATATTCATCGACTACATCCGCCCTCAACCCCCTGGATGTGCACATACCCACAATACACAACACACAATACAATACAATACGACCCTGTCTCCTTACGCAGGGATGGTGCAATAATAATAATGAGATCAAACAATCGCGCGCTCGCACCAACCAGACGAACGATCCCTATTCCTCCTCTCCTTCTTCCTCCCTCCCCTTTGTTTATCGCGATAGTTGGCAGAGAGAAAGAGAGGGAAAGATATGTGCGTGCGTGCACGCTTCGACAACCACTTTTTTTGTTCCCTCCCTGCTGACTGACTGACTGACGACGGATGGACGGACTGAAAGGCCATGCCGTAGACCACATCTAACCCCCCAATGCTTTCCTTCTTTCTTTCATTCATTACATCCTTATTTTCTCTTCCGTGCTATTGTTCACCCCTGCTTTGTTCCTCTTTCTTCTTTCCTACTACATTTTTTTTCTTTACTTGCCACACCACCCCTCCACATCCCCTACTCTGCTTTCTTCACACACAGATCAGATTACAAAGACCAAGGTTTTCTTGATCATTTACAGACGATTCCTGCGTCCTCGCGACCTCTTGGAGATGTTTATTGAGCGCTTTGAGGATCTTGCAGAATTGGTCGATGACGACGATGTATTTCATGCCAACAACACCAGACTCAGGTAAGAAAAAATACCATGCGAGAGCATTACACGCATGAATTTAGTGTGGTGCTGAATTCCACACCATGCGAAGCCGCAATGTTCGGTAAAAGACGATGTGGTTTCTCAGGGTTCAACTATCCGTCTCTTCATATCTGACATCCTACTTTCGGATCATCATTCTTTTTTCATACATTAGGATCTGCTCGTGTCTCTTCCACTGGCTCAAGAACCATCCAAATGACTTTATCCACCGCCAAACGCGCCAGCGCCTGGCTGCCTTCCTCCGTGAGCGTGTGGCGCTCTTCCCACCTCTAAACGAGCTCTATGTCAAGTTGCTACCATTGTCCTCGATTCACTACTTCAACACCTGGCGCTGGCCACACCATCACACCGAATCACGACAAGGAGTTGACTCTAGAAGCTCCTCGATCTCCAGCACGCACCACTCGGATGAGGATTCAGATTCAGGATACTACGACTCCATTCACAGTGAGGAAGAGATGGACGAGGACCGCGAATGGGGACTCTTTGACGAAGACGAGACGTTACCTGAGCTGCAATCAGGAAAGAAGGCGCCCAATATGAACATGGAGAGTCTCTCGTCGTTGTCACTTTTGATGACGATGGCGCCAGGGAGTCCCGGAAGCACGACCCCTCGGTTCCCCAAGTCAGTTCATTTGCCACGCGATCGCAGATCCAGCACAGGATCGTTTGTACACAACATACCCTCCTCTGCATCCGCCTGCGCTATGGAGACATTTGTAGCGGGTCGTCGCGGATCGGCGTCATCAGCGACATCGAACCCAGGACCCTTCACCATTGGACCCTCCTTGTTCCCCGAGGGCGATCTGACACCATTACAGTTGCAGCCGATCGCGCCGATTCCTTTCATTGGAAAGCGAAGTAGCAGCCAGTCGTACCGACGGTGTCTTGGATCGGGCAACCTTTCAACGGCTTCATCGACCGCCACCAACTCGACCACAAATTTGCCATCAACCATTGGATCGGACAAGGATCACCATCATATGCCCACTCCATTGTCAGGTCCAGCGGCAGCTGCAGCGACAGCGGCCTTGGTGTTCAAAGACACTATGATGGAGGAGCGCGTGCACCCCTTCCAGCAAGGCCACGGCCGGACGTCACCTCTGTCGATTCACCACCATTCGTTTAACGCTGCTCTGACGGACCAGATATTGTCACCAATGAACATTCCTTTCATGGAAATCAAGGATGCCGCGATCGCTGCTCAGTTGACCTGCGTCGAGTATGGACTGTTCAAAAAGCTCAAGGTACAAAGAGGACATGATCTGAAAATAGAAATAGTATCCAGAGGTCGCAACCAGTACTGACATTTTCTTTTCGAGTAACAGCCAAGAGATATGTTACGTCAGGTGTGGAAGACCAAGAAGGGTTCTAGTGCGCTTCAGGCCTGTATTGCGCACTTCAACTTTATCTCGTCGTGGGTTGGCACCATGATCCTACTGCCCACAAAGGCTAAGAACCGCGCGAGGATGATGGAGAAGTTTATTTCTATTGCCAAGGTAAGAAAGCCGGAAACATGATCACCCGAAACAACCAAAGAATGTAAAGGCTATTTTCTAACGTTTCCAGCCATATCGTCTTTTAGATCCTTCGAGAGATGGGCAACTACAACACAACCATGGCAATCATTGGCGCTATGAACACGTCCTCAATTCACCGTTTGGGACAGACCCGAGAGCTTCTGCAGTCCAAGGAGATTTGGAACACGTTCAAAGATCTGGAGCACCTGATGAGCTCTGAGCGCTCGTTTTTCGAGTACCGCCAGGCGCTCAAGGCCACCAAACTGCCTTGCATCCCATACCTGGGTGTGCATCTCGGGGACCTGTTGTCGATCAGCGAGGGCAACAAGGACCACCGCCAGGACGGCACACTGCACTGGCAAAAGTTCTGTCTGATGACCGATGTTATCTCGACGGTCATGCACTTCCAGTCCGAGTAAGTGGAATATTATGTTTCGTCTTGTGTTTGAATATCTCGCTTGCAAAGGATTGTGCTGACCTAATTGTTATGTGCACTTGTTTAATAGACCTTATCGCATTCAGCCCGATCCTTTCATTTCACGCGTCATCACCGACACCCGGGTTCTCGATGACGAGGAACTGTACACAAAGTCTGTTGGTACCGAGCCTGGCAAACTGAACCACTCGCGAAGCCTCAGCAAGTTCACCTTTTTCTAAAGCGGAGGAAAATATGCCCGTATTGCACCTCACGATTTTTCTCCCCTTTCCTCACTTCTTCTCCAGTATCTTCTGGACTTGTACAAATTTCGCCTGTTACTTTCTTGCCTTCCAAAGACCCGCTCACTCGCGGACATCCTTGAGGACAATATCATGGAACGACCCTTTCCCTTTTTACGAACTTGTAAACAAATCACAACTGTACCATATATTTATTTTCGCGTGTTTGTACCATATACTTCTGCTTTTGTGTTTTTTTTCTTGTCTCCTCCTCTTCTTCTTTGCTGCTCAATAAACATAATCTTGTTTTCATTTGCCCGCGCGACTTTTGGCCCCTCATTTTTCCCTGGGAGCCTGCCTGGGGCGTCACCGCGAACAGTTTGTCGTCATGGAGAAAAAAAAGGTGCTTGGTTTCCCTGGCCTATCACTTTTTTTTTTTTGTGAGTTCTTTCTTAACCATGGACAAGTAGGTTTCGATTTTTTTATTTTTTTTTTGTTGCCAAGGACACTGACAGAGAGAGCGACGACGTGAGAGGAGGCACTTCTGTGTTGAGAAATGGAGTGGAGTCCCTCACATCCCAGTCATTGTTCGACATAGCCAAAGCATCATACGAAGTCAGCTCTCAATCTTAGGATAGGCTTTGATATTTTTTTTTTTTTTCATATTGTTAATCCCGGTACGGCTGCACCGTGATATGCGGGAAGCAGTGCCCACAATCAACCTCCTCTGTCGTGAACACGTTCTGGACACTCTGATGGCGCAACAGCTCAGCCGTCATCGAGGCACCACAATCCCGACCCGATCGAGCTTCAACGTCTGGAGCTGCCGCATGGTCGTCATCATGGTGTCGAACTTTGAACGGAGGATCTTCCACTGGATGCCTTGGGTCGCGGGTGCCGCCGTGGGCTGCAGGTGGCCCTTGAGGACCAACGTTTGCACACCTCCAAGGATATGGACGAACCACCCCTTGAGATCCATGCACAGCAGCGACAGATACTGCAGGCGTCCGGCATGGACTTGTAGCTCTGGGGGCGCCACCAACTCGTCACTGTCGAGCCAGACGTGTTCCAGCTCGAGGCGCGTCAGCTGCGGGCAAAAGTTCAGGAGGTTGGCTAGTTCGCCGGGCGTCAAGCTAAAGTATCGCAGTTTGAGCGAAGTGAGCGCTGGCAGGTTAGTCTGGACTGGGTTACCAAAATAGTTTGAGATCTTGAAATCGGCTCGCGGGATGGAAATATTGACGGGTGTACGGCTGATCAAGGACAGCACCCGCAAGCTTTGATTGTGCACGGCAACCTCTTTCAGCCAATGGGGGTCCTTCTTGCACGCAGAGGAGGAGGAGGAGGAGGAGGAGGAGGAGGAGGACGGCGACGAGTTATTGTTGGATGGGATGTCTAAGCAGATGTGGTTCATGACATGCAACTCGCGGAGCATGGCGACCTTGTCCATGGAATATTTATTCAGGGAACTGCAATCTGCGGCAGCTCCGATGGTCAAGTATTTCACGACCTGGTTGAACTCGTTCCACTTCTTGAGGTTGGGGAACGGCATTTCGCGGTTGGGATCACCAATGATGTTGGGGTGCCAGGAAAAGATCTTTTGAACGGCGATCGAATTCCAGTTTTTGCAGGTGATCGCGCAGGAATGGATATCCTGCGTGTTTAGTGGCTCGAAAATCAGGTGCAGGACGTCGTCATTCGAGGCAAGCTTAGAAGTAATAGAGCTCGAAGAAGACATGGAGGTTTTTTTTTTGAATTTTTGATACAGTTGGATATAAGAGAGTTAAGTTTTGTTTGCGAGTTGTTGGAGTGAGAGAAGTCTTGATGAAGACGATATAGATTGGAAAACTTCATAGTATTTATGTAGGCATGCTGAAAGAGAGTGCGTGGTGCTTCTCATGGATGAATGGTTACCAAAGGCACCACAAACGTGGTAGGTGGGCGTCTTTCATAATAAAAGTGGTACCGGTTTTTTTAGGCAACGCGCACATACGCGAATGCAAAAGTGTGGAGTTTCGACGTACTGTTCTGCACCACGTCGATCAAAAAAAAAAAAAAAAAAACGGTCGGTGAAAGGACGGGGTCCTTGTCGATCCTATCCTTTGGGAGCTTCGAAATGAAGAGAAAAAAAAGTGTGGCGTAACAGTTTTGATAGGGTAACGAGCTTGTAAATTAAAGAGAACTGTGTTCCTCAGTCATCTACAGCGACATAAAAATACAGACGATCTGAAAGGCGGAGAAAATTATTTTACTTACCCCGTTCTCTGCTCCTGGACCCACATCGACTTTGGTACAGTATAGTTAACTGACACCATTCTCAAGTAAAGACAAGCTCTACTAACAAAGAACCCATTGATTATACTTGATTGGATACACAACAAAACAAAAAAGCATTCTATAGTCACATAGACCCACAGGTCACGTACCCCGCGATTATTCCAAAAGTCAAAAGCGCAAAAAGAGATGAATGTGGAGGGGTTTCGAACCTCTCAAAGCTGCCCGTGAGAGCAGAAAATATATCATCGTGATTTTGATAGACTTGGCTAACACACCCTTGCTTTGGGTGTTTTCACTTAGGTTTATGAAGTGGACAACGAAGCTGTGGAGGCGTAGCTGTTATGTGGTTTTTTGAGTTTCCTTTCGGAAACAAAAATACAACTCCTTCCTTTCGCTTTCAGACTGAACATCCATGAGTCTACGATACACAAAACTGTTTGAATTGAGTGGTGGGTATGCCGCAGATGGTTGTGACGGATCGTTGAGTACGTCTGCGAGCACAATTGAAGGGAGACCGTGCTAGTCCCAAAGGCATTCAGATTGTCCGATTCTGGGCGACAATTGCTCTTAAACTGCACCAAACTCTGCCTCGCAGGAATCCCCTGGAACTCTAATTGCATCCGCACTAACCCCGTGGATAGTCTCGTTGCCATCCTCTTCTTTGCAGCGAAATTTAGAACCAAAAAGGAAGGTGCTTAAGGGTTTGGCATAGCGGCGCATGCTTCGCCCTCGTTTCTCTTCCTAACTCCATTTTTCATCTTTCATCACTCTTCCCACTTGCCTCTTCCCTTTTCCTTTCTGTGGTCTGTTAGTCAAAAAAAAAAAAAAAAAAAAAAAAGGAGGCACCCCATACGGTCGAGACGGTCGAGACGGTCATGTCGGTCTTGAAAAAAAAAAGGCACCCATACGATCGAGAACACAACAACTAGCATGATCAATGTGACTGTCATCCATAAAAAAAAAAAAAAAAAAAAGGCACCCAGAGTGTCTGATGCAGACCCAAAAAAAAAAGTAAAAAAAAAATCGCACACATCGCACACACGGTCAAGACGGTCAGACCAGTCGACAACATAACAACTAGCACTCATACGGTTGAGACGGTCAGATTGGTCGACAGCATAACAACTAGCATGATCAGAGGTCAAACATTCTAGCACGGATGGGTTAGCACACAGCTTCATCTTCTGGTGATTGCTTTGGCCCAAGCTGCCGAACCGATTCTTTGATGGGACTATGAATTCCGGGTTCGGGTCCCTGCACATCCTCCGTTTTTATCATGCCGCTTTTTTTGTTCTATGTAGCTTTTTTTTTATTTGGCTCGTCCTTTGTTACATGCTCCAACTTTTTTTCCTTCTTGGAACCCTCGCCTTGCAAACATAACAACGCCTGCGCTATACTGTGGTTAGGAGCAACTCATCGATACTGAAAACTCATCCCTCATCCCAAAAGCAAAGAAATAAAAAGGTGTCCAAGAGTCCACCACAGCAATACATCGTGTTTTTGCAATAGCGGCTTTTTTTTTTGGTGTTTTTTTTTGTTATATTTCTATGTGGAAGGGGTACTAACTTGATACTGACCTAGTTAAAGTGTTGCGGACGAAATACTGAAAGTCCAGAATTCAAAGAAAGAGGAAAGCAAAGAAAAGCAAAAAAAAAGAAAGATAACTAAGGTGGAATGAGCTGCGGCTTTGCGCCGACTCGCCAGGAGTCTGTCAATGCTGTTTTCAGCACGGCCCTAGCACCCGTACGGCTGGAACTTTGCATTGGGGAAGTATTGGTGAAGCTTGATGTCCGCGGCCTTGAGCACATACTGAACATTGTCGTGCACGGCACCGGGATGAGTCTTGAGATCCTCCCGTCGAAAATCGACCCGCTCGACCTTCACAGTCTCAAGCAGAGGCATGCCCAGCACAAGCTTGTCAAAGACATCGCGGGAAATCCTCCAGAGAGTACCGTGGTACTCTGGCTTGGCTGAGGATGGAGGTTCCACATCGCCCTTGAGAACAAGAGTGTGCACGCCCGGCATGACCTGAATCAGTCGCTTCGTGGGCGTGGTCTTGACGAGCACCACTTCTTGAAGTCCATTGTGAGGAAGCAGGAAGGTGGTTTCGTCACGAAGGTATACATGCTCCAGCTCGAGGCGCGTCAGCTTGGGGCAGAACATGAGGAGTTTGTGTAGCTCGAGATCCGACAGATGAAAGTGTCTCAGTGTGAGAGACAGGATTGAAAGACGGGGCAGGGCGGCGCCAAAGTAGTTTGAAATCTTAAATGAGATCATAGTGTTGGCGACTCCAGGGGCACCGGGGCCATACAGAGTTAGTCTCTCCAACGACCGGTTGCGCGTGGCCATGTCGTGGAGCCAGTGGTGAGACGACGGAGCACCGAGCCGGAGGCCCAGATATACAGGGTTCTTGACGTGGAGCTCGCGGAGGGTCTTGACAACATTGATGTCATACTTGAACGGGGTCATGCTTGTGAAGGTAGGTGCAGACAGCGTCAGGGATTGCGCCCTGTGGTGGTTTCTAGCCCATTCTTCAGGACTGGGACCAGGGATGAAGGGGTCGCCAAGGCAGACGACACCAAAATCGCTCACGGGGTTTGCAGGGTGTGGAAGAGGTTGATGGGCAGAAAAGCCAAAGGGGCTGGACATATCCGAAATGTGCTTGGGAGGAAGTTGTGGAAAGCTGTGGAAGTTGAGGAAAGATGAAAAGCCGTCGATGGAAAAAGGAAAGGCTTTTATACTATTGACACGCTCTAGGCATAATGTGCGGGTGCCTTTTCATACAACCATTAAGAATGAAAAAAGTGTGGGTTCGCGTGTCAGGGCTCATATTCGCACAGTTAAGAGCTGGGCAATCACAGACGAAATTAAAACAAAGCCAAAGCAACGATCTATGCTCCTCACAAAGCGCCCCAGATAGCGTGCTTACGCGGAAGATAAGAACCGTGTTTCGATCGTAATATATGATTGAATTACCAGAAAATTTGGCTATGGGACACGGTGCCAATTACATCATGGAGCGGCATATTCTTTGGGTGCATTCGTCCTTTATTGGGGTACTGATCGGCGCCTCGATAGCCACAACCGAAGGAAAAGGAAAGGTCAAAGAAGTTCACATTGAATAGACGGCCTCTACTTTCCAGATAAAGCGCTTGGAGGTGAAATATGAATGGATTTCGACTGCAATACCGCTTTACCTGCGGAAAAAAAAACCTTCACTCACCCGACGATGCGCCACAGTGCCAATGAGATCATCGCTCTGCCTTTTGTTTAGGGTCACAAGAAACACACTCTCTTTATTTGAAGTGAAGGTGGATGCATTGCTAAATAGGAGGGATACCACGAGTTCGGACCTTAAAAGGGAAGCCATGGTGCCACCGTCCACCGTGGAATGGTTCTATGCGTCTTCAAGTGTTATATAGCTTTGGAGGATTGGACCGGTAGTGGCGAAAACCATAAGGACAAATAAAATGAACACGTAGTGAGCTTCAACAGAACGGAACAATGTATAGTAAAGAATGTCTAGGAGTGTGGTTTGTTGGTTGGAAAACTGCGGAGAAAAAGACGGTAAAGAGACGTTCGCCAGTCGGTATGTTTGACGCTTTTTTACAGCTCAGAAAGATAGCCTAGAGTCTCTCAACATTGCGCAAAGGTGGAGAGACACACCATGCCCCGTAGACATTTCCAAATTTCCAATGACTGGACACCCCTTAATGACAACAAACACGCGTAAAGCCGCAGCACCAATGGAGTCTTTTCCCTCCCTCATCCACTCCCCTCACCACTCCCTCACCACTCCCCTCTACATCAACCGCGACACACATCCATCAACATCCTTCACCGACAACAGCACATTAGGAGCCAATCCGCTGATAAAAATTGATCGTATTGTCTATTGGGTCGAAGCTTTTTTTTTTTTTAATTCCGTGGAACATCAGGAATAACGCGTTTTTCTGCCTCAAATAAACCTTTTTTTTTTTTTTTTTTTCCTCACACAAAATCAAGACACGGACGAAAAAAAAAAGAGACCGACCATGACCACAATGCACACCCAGGCATCCCACATGGAGTTGCCCACCCCTCTCACCTCAATTCGCCCTCAGTGGCAGGCCGTCTATGAGCCTCTCCCTAACTCTCCTTCCTACGGTGTCGAGCTTGTCTTTGGCGGCAAAATCTATCAGCTGTTCTCGAATTACGTCAACGCACCTGCAAACACAGTCCTGCTGCATGGCAAGCGCCACCTGTGCCACGAGCCACTCAAGGTCTTTTTCCAAGAGTTTCGCAAGTACGTCCTCGGACCACGCTTCGAACTCGTTGCTGACAAGCATCAGATGATTCTGGGCCTGGAGGGACTTGACGACCCTTTGATCTGCGAGATTGAAGCTGAGAACGACGACTGCACCCTCTGGGAGTTCTGGGAGCAGGCTTGCGATCCTACGCTGCGCTTCGAGTTGCATACTTCGGTCGAGGGCACTCTGAAAGACAACGAAGCTCTGCCAGACGATGATACTCAGTCCATCCTCGATGAGCCCCAGCAACAGGAGGAGGAGAGTGCCACACACATGACGAACATTGACCCTGAGGAGATCGTTATCAGCTCGCCCATGTCCTTGTCGTCATCATCGGCCCACTCATCTCCTTCATCACCACACGATTCAAGCTTGGCCAGCGAGGGCTCTGCCAAGCATGCCAAGTTGAACTTTTACCTGGATCAACACATTGTCCTCGATGTGGACCAGAAGACTGTCATGGACTTGAACAAGAAGTTGGTCATGAACCTGGAGAAGCGGACTGTCATGGATCTCACCAAGGGAACCATCCTCGACTTGGACAAGAAGACTCTCTTGTATGTGAACAAGAAGTATGTCTTGGACCTGGACAACTGCGCCATCAGGAACATGACCCAGCGGTTTGGGCTTGGCACTGCTGTTTGGAACAATATCGTCCCTACTCAGCGGTTCATCATCGACCCAGCTGTGCGGACTGGCCAGAAGAGTAGAAACGACTTCAATGGAGACGTGAGCTCTGGACACAAGCAGGGCGGACATGGGGGTCTTGCCGCATACAGCGACGACGAGGATCTCATAAGCGACACTTTATCGGTAAAGCGGAACAACTATGACGAGGACAATTACGACGATCTCTCCCCTTATCAGGACAGCGAATATTTCACAACTGACAGATCATGGGCAAAGCGTAAGGATGGCGATGGATACGACGCAGATGTTTCTGATCAGTCTTCGGAGTATTGCGGTCGTTTCCGGTCTTCCAAGAAGGTGCGAATGGAGCGCTCAGGTATTTGATGTCGGAAGGTCCCTGCTCCCAACTTGTTTTCAGTGACGTGTGTTTCCCATCCTTCAGTTTGTTTCTCTTTTCGTTATCAGTCTTCATATGCATATTGTTTTCCACCTCGTGCTGGCACTGAAGAGAAGGACCCATTGTACAAATTGTGTATTTCTTTCTGTTATTTCTTTCTCTGCTTCTGATTTGTACTATACCTCGTTTCTTCTTGTTGGCTATTAGTGTCGCGTTCTTTTTATGTTCGGGTCTTTCTTTGTTTTATTCTATTGTTTTCTTTATCTATTGCACACTTCCTTTGGTTTATTCTGCGAAAAGTCATGTTTGGAGGGAATAAACAATTCAACCACATATATGTGCTTGTCGATGCAAGATCCGAATAAGAAGAGGAGCTGCGATATTCCCTGGATCCCAAGGTGGGTTGAAAAGTGCAGCCCGTCACAATCCATGCATAAAAAAAATAAAAAATAAAAAACGCAGCAAAAAGAAATGGATGCGGAGAGGCTTTGATCCTCTCAAACGAAAGTGCCTGGCTGGAGTAAACAGTAGTTTAGGTAGAATCGGCTAACACATCCTTGTTTTATGTTGTTTTCCTTGGTTTTTGAAGTGGGTGGTTGTGGAGGCGTAGCAATTTGGAGGTCTTGCAAACCTGTCTCCAAAGCAATGCAGACTTCCTGCCTTTTCACGCCTCTTGGAGCCGTCATCCGTGCACAGCGAGTGTGCGAGAGAATGCTATTTGGGAGAGAGTGCTGGTATTCAATGTTGGTTACATGTGCAAAGGCTAACGGAAGGTGGTGGGTGAGAGCTATCAGCGAGGAAGGGCCAATTCTAAAAGGCGTTCAAAGTGGAGCTTTCTCCCTTCGGTCTTCCAGGGGATACCCTCACTGGGGTGTATACATTTTACTGTGCACACAGTAAAATGTCGAAGCACACAGTAGAATTGTCACCAAAAGAACTCTGAGCGCCTTGCCAGCATGTCAAGAAGGTCAACCACGGTCTTCAGGCATGGGTAAATGCCCAATCATGCATGTCAAGAAAGTCAGCCATGGTTAAATGCAGCTGTTTGTTTCTCAAGTAAGAATTAAAGCATGCCGTGTGGGAAGGAAAACAATTTATTACCTTTCGCTCTTCTTCACATCACCACTATACCTCCATACTTTTCCAAAATAAAAAAAAACATACACGCCTTCTCAAGCAATGGCATCCCCACACAATTTCATTCGCCTCATGCTGACGGCTACCTTCTATTCCTTTATCGAATCCCTTCGTTACCAGACGGATCCAGTGGCTCGGGAAGAGCTTATTGGCAATTTTGTCGAGGACATTCTGCATAGTCTTGACATGCCCGAGGCTCTCTCAAGCCTGCCCGGAAATCCTCCTTTCACTTCAACTCAAGTACTTGCTCTTCTGGGGCAAAACATCGCAAATGATCTGCGAGAGGGGCAACATTCCCACAGGCAGCAATCCCTTTCACAACGCCTTGCTCTCAGAGTGAAGACAAGCAAGGACCCGACCAAAAACTGGACACAGTTGTATTATTTTCACTTTGTTCACTCCTGCTGCCAAAATTTGCCTCGACACTACCGCGGCCTAGTAGACACCGTGTTACATGAGGTCACTGCATCTGAAGAAGACGACACTGCATCCGAATAAGCAATAGCAAAATATAATGAAAAGAAGAGAAATGAACACAGTTGACATGCATAGTTCAGCGTTCAGAGTTCATTTTGGTGGCGATTCTACGGTGTGTTTCGACATTTTACTGTGTACACCGTAGACATACACCGTAAAATTTTACGGTGTACACAGTAAAATGTATACACCCTGTATACACCACAGGTTTTTGCCGAAACACAAAGTAGCCACGTCACCCTGAACGCTCTTTCGTTTATGTCAAATGTTAACACACAGTAACACTGCCACATGAAAGCACTCCGAACGCCCAAGCACGCATGGCAACTGTGTTTTTTCTCTCCTCTTTATTGTATGCTACTATTGCTTTATCGGATGCAGTGGCTTCTAACAAGGAGTCAACCTAGTTTCAGTATTCTTCAGGTAATATTTGGCTACAGGAGCGAATGAAGTGAAAATAATACAATAGCGTCCAGTTTTTTGGTCGGTTTCCTGCTTGTCTTCACTCTAAGAGCAAAGTGTTGGCCATCTCGGCCGATTTTTCTGTAGAAATGTCTTGGCTGGACATTTTTAATTGCAAATGGGGTTGTTGTTTGGGAGTAGGTCGCTCTTCTTGTGTGTGTGTGTATGTCTCTGGGTGGTGCGGCAGAAGAGCGAGTACTCGATATAAAGGAGAAGTAAGCTTCCAGTCAGGTTGAGGTGACTTTGAGCCATATCGAGTCTATACAAAATAATATCCTCGATAAAGTTGCCAACAAGTCCCTCTCGAGTGGGAGGATCTGCTTGGCGGACAAGGGACTCGACGAAGGCGCAGAGGGTTGCCATCAGTATGGAGCAAACGGGATTGTAGGGGGCTACCATGATTGTGAATGAAACGCCAGTTGAGTACAGGTGTTTGGAGGTATTCGGTGGTGTGTAGTTTCGGAGGTGTGATTGTCGTGAAGCGAAAGACAAAACTCAACGGAAGCGAACAAATATTTGGTGTTTCCCACAGTGTGCTTTGGCCCGCTCTTCAATGCACTATTGCATGAATGAACATGACCTTTTGCTATAATGACATGCTTGGGCGATCCATGTGGCAGTGTTACTGTGTGTTTACATTTGACATAAACGAAGGAGCGTTCAGGGTGACGTGGACGCTTTTCAGAAGTTCATTCATTGAGTAAATGGTTGCATTCATTCTGCGGACATGTGAGTGAGATCGCTTGCGGAGCAAGCTCTTCTGCATCTAAGATACCTCGTTCTAAGCGCAAGCAGTGCCTTTCGTCTGGGTTTCTTGACTGAGTACCTGCTCTGTGCCTGGCAAATAAAATAAAATAAATTCGTATGGTCAATTTTCGGATGACGAATGTTTTACACCCCGTAAGATTATTTTCTCGTGTAGAAAACTTCGCCCGACAGCTTTACCTTTCCTTCTTTGCCTTCACTCTCATCACACCACTGGGCCAACTGGGCACACCCTCCTCCTTTTTTTCGATCCTTTTGGCAAAGGTTGCTACTCTTGTCGCTCTTTCGCTCCCCACACGACCCACAGCTCTCCTTCTCAACTTTTGCCTTCTAGGCCATTTCCAACACACAATTCCATCAAAACAGAAACTCATTCACTCACACATCAATGGCGTCGACATTCCACAACTATCCCTTCATGCACAACCAGACCACCTCTGAAATGCCACCCCACAACGACACTGGCATCAGTAGCTTTCTATCCCTCCAAGATGTGTGCCCCCAGCTTGAGCCAGTTGCTCTTGAATTCCAAGAAATCGTCAACCCTAACAGCGACGTCCACCACACATTCTCTGTCGCCTTCCAGGGACGCCAATTCGCACTCGGATTTACCCCCGACAACCGCAACATCAAGGATGTCTCAATCCAGGCGCTTTTCCACCTCGTACGCGCCGAGATGCTTCCTCAGTACCTGGGTGAGGCCGCGGACGACATCCAGCTTATGCTAGGATTCGAGGATGACCAAGGCCCAGTTGTTCACGAAGGCGAATCTGTGGCATCAATCATAACCCTTCAGGGGATCCAAGAGTTGGCCGCTCTGGCCCACCAGACCTACCAGGTCCCACGCTTCGAGTTGCTTGTCCGCGAAGATTTGCCTTGCCAGCTCACTCGTCTGAGAGGTAAACCTTATTTGGAGGTTTTTTTGTTGATTCGAGTGATAAAAAAGACTGCATTTCATGCATTGCATGTATTGCGAGAAAATGTAATGACAACCTTTCTGTTCTTTTGGACTTTTTGGACTTTTTAGCTGAAGTCATGGACGCACTCACTGAGAGTGAATCGTCAAGCAGCTCAGTCTCCGGAGACGATGACGACGACTACTGGAGTGTCCTTTCAACATCGCGCCTCTGGAGTGTGCCATCTACACCTCGTGAGATGTCGCTGGAGCCTGAACCAGAGATCGAGCCCGAGATCGAACTGGAGGACCTGGGCGTCCCCATCGTGCTGTTCGCTCCTGAACGCAGAGTCACAAGAGCGATGACCCTCGCAGCTGAAGCTGCCCTACCACCAGCGCCAGTGCCAGTGCCGGTCCCCCACTCTCGCCCCAAGCGCGCCATCCGCCGAGTGGCCATGGACTATGAGGACATTATCAAGAGTGTTGGTGACCTGAACCGAACTTCGAGACTGTAGTCTGGTGCCCATGGCCGCATTCTT
>KN042417.1:2539801-2634087 GCA_000739165.1 Podila verticillata NRRL 6337 | reverse complement strand
CGGAAGATTTAAAAAACCATCCCACCCTTTGAACGCCTTTTCGAAATTGTGGGAGATGGTTTCTTTATTCCAACAACTGAAGGGCACCCATTCTGGGGGCATGTGAGCGATATTCGTTATTGAACCAAGATATGAATTTGTGCCTCACGGTGCACTGAATTAGTCCTTTCTTTTAGGCGACTTTATTGACTGATCAACCACTATATCATCCTAGAACGAAAAATTCCAAATCACGGATGCGTCAGCACAAAGAACAACACAATAGCAAATTTCGTCCAAACCGAAGAGCCGTGCCGTTCGACTGTGTAACGCAGGCCATCCCCTCTCACCCCATTTTTGCCCTTTCGTTTTTTTTCTTCCTTCTTTTCAGACAATCTTTTATGATGACTTCTCTTTTCCATATACTTTGTTCCACTTTGTGGCTAGTCCCTTCCATCGTTTACTCTGCAGGCGACGAGGGCGCATATTGAAGCACAGACATGCTCGGTTTATGTGTCAGTAAATGAGAGTCCAGCAGATTTTGAGCTGCAAATGCGATATGGTCAGTTAAAGAGGGCAGTCAATTACAAAGGGTAAACAGCACTTCGAAGTTCTATTTGAATATGAATGTCAATTTTACATTCCAAATTTGTTACGGAAGAGTCGAAGTTGAGGTCGATCTGAGGTCGGTTCTGCGGGACTAAGGCCTTGCCGGGGGCGGAAAGGGAAGCAGAAGGAAAAGGTGTAGGGTGTGGAGGGAAAAGAGGTTGTAAGGTAGTCCGAGGCGTCAAACTGACCGCCTGTGTTCGTTTTATTTATACTGATTTTGATAAGGACAAAGATAATTCCGGGCACCATTAAAACCTTCCGCTGACCAAGTCAGCCGGCTCGGAAAGGTAACCCAGAAACTGATCATGAGCTATGATGTCAGTTCCTGCTCGTGTTTGCGGTAGCTGGAACCGGAACAAATACCGTCGCCGCGGTCCGAAACACGTAGGGGATCTAGTCCAAGAGGGCGCGTCCCTCACGTGATTGACCATAAGCAGTCAGGGGTACTTGAGTTGGAAAACGGGGCAACAAATTCATCGGTTGACAGCAAAGTCGCCCAGAGGAAGAGCGCTGGGCTCATAACCCAGAGGTCGGTGGATCGAAACCACCCTTTGCTATACATTTTGCATCTTCCACGTTCGGTTGATGTCATTTGTAGGAGATTCGTTTCTACTCTCAATTTCCGTGCCAGTCCATGTAACACACTTTTTTTTTTTTTGGGTAGCAAAAACGTGCAAAGATAGGCATAACTCTTTGGAGTGACTTACACTCCCTCGCTCTCCCTTGTAGCATAATTTGTGTAGCCTCAGAAGTGGTTATTGAAGCGCTCTAGTCGAGAATGTCGCCTTTTTGTTATTTAAAAGCCGTGATGATAATTGTAAGGGATGCAGACTCCGTGAATTGAACAGCAAGAAGCTGGCAAGAATATTAGCTTAAAAAAGGTTGAGTGCATTATAAAAACAAGATTATAAGGCAATAAGGCAAAAAGGTGTTACATGTACTTGGCGCGGAAATCGGGAGGGTTGTCAAATAAAAATGAACTGTCTAGTAGGTTGTCAAATAGTTTTTTTCCTTTTTTTTTTTTTTTTTGGCTGTGCTACACTCAAGGCGTGGATAATCATCGTTTCGCTTGCCCAAAAAAAAGAGAGAGTGCGGCCAGCGCAGGAGGATGTTTTTTCTTTTACTTTTATTTAGAAAAACTGCATACAATTAAACATTAACAAACTGCAAAAACACTTAGATGTTCTTGACCACAAAGGTAGGCTGGCCAGGAACGCTCTGCTCGGCAGCGCGGACATAGTCATCTTCGGCAAACTCGGGGAGAGAAGCAACCTCGTCCGACTTGACCAGGGTCAAGGTCTCGTAGCCCAAAATCCGGCGCAGGTACTCTGAGTGCGACTCGAGCACCTCGGTCTCGTTGAAGCTCAAGGTGCGGCTAAAGACTGAAGGTCCCTGCTCAGCAGCCTTCTTCTTCAAGTCGTGCAAGAAGGGCATCACCTTCTTGTCCTTCATCAAGCCCTTGGCAGCCAACTCCTTCTTGACCTTGTCGTCGTCAAACAGCTTGTCCTTGTTATCGGGCTGGTAGGCACCATGAAGGACAGCGATCGAGGCCTCCTGCCACTCGGGGAACTTAGCAGCGAGCAAGATGGTGATCTTCTTGGGCTTGAAGGGCTCAAAGACATCGGTCTTACCCTTCTTCTTCTTCTTCAAGGCCTGGGTCTCGGTGGCACGAACGTTGGCCAACTGGCGGCGCAAGTACTCAATCTCCTGCAAGACAGTCTCGTCGACGGGGCCAGCCTTGGGCCAGCGAGCGTTGACAACCAAGCCCTCCTTGCCCAAAACGTTGCCCCAGATGTGCTCGGACCAGTGGGAGACAATGGGGGAGATGAGCAAAGTCTGGACCTCCATGTAGCGCATGATCAAGTCGTGGTTCATGGGGATCTCCATCAAGGCGCAGGCCTCTCTGTAGAAATCACGGGCAGCCATCAACTCGTAGAAAGCGCTCTTGACAGCCTCGCGATAGAAGGTAGCCTCGTAGTCGGCCTCGGCCTGGTTGATCAACTTGTTCATGTGGCTCTCAAAGACGCGGTCGTAAAAGTTGTAGGCGTCGCGACCAGTCTTTCTGAAAGTGTCTTTGGCGGCCAAGGTCTCCTGGATCCACTCCATCAAGGTGTAGAGCTTCAAAATACAGGCGTTGGCGGTGACATCCTCAAAGTTGGCATCCTCTCCACTGTCACCGGCATCGGCCAAAGCCAAACGGGTGGCATCGGCACCGTACTTCTCGACTGCCTCGGCAAGACCCAAGAAGTTACCGGTAGACTTGGCCATCTTGTCACCGTTCAACAACAAGTGACCGTTAGCACGGAAGCTGACGGGCCAGTACTTCTTGGGGAAGAGAGCAACGTGGTTGTAGATGGTGAAGGTCAAGTGGTTGGAGATCAACTCCTTACCGGTGGTACGGACATCCAAGGGATAGAAGTACTCAAACTCGCGGCGGAGCTTCTCCAAAGAGGCCTGAGGAATGTCAGAGTCAGTGGGGAGGGGACCATCAGCGAAGACGTACTCGAAGGCCTGGTCGGTCATCTGTTCGGCACGGATACCCAAGGGGCCAGGAACGGAACCGTCCACGGAGCCACCCTGGAGCAAGGCGGCGATGGTGTAGTAGGCCATGTAGATGGTGGAATCGGACAAGGACTCGACCAAGAAGTTGTGGTCCCAGGGGAGACGGGTACCCAAACCATAGGAACGAGCACAGGCCCACTGGTTCAACCAGGCCAAGTTCTTCTCGAAAGCGTTCCTGGTCTCCTCGGTGTAGACGTTCATGTTCTTCAGGCACTCCTCAGCCTGAGCGCGCCACTCAGCCTCACCATAGTCCAAGTACCACTGGTCCATCAAGGCAACAACACACTCCTCGCCAGAGCGGGACATGACCAAGTTCTCGGGCTCGTTGTATGGGACAGCCTCACCGGCCTCGATCAACTGCTTGCGGATCTCGGGTTTGGCCTCCTGGACGGGCTTGCCAGCAAAGTCGCCAATGACCATGACACCGTTGTAGAAACCGTCCTTGTAGACAGCATCCTTGGCCAAAGCGAGCTGGGTCTTGTCCTTCTGCGAGGCGATCTTCATCTGGGCGCAAATGGTGGGAGCAGCCAAGTTGCCGTAGGTGGGGGTGTTGATAATGGGGATGGGTTCGAAGGGAACAATCCACTCGGGCTGGACCTTGTAGTAGTCGGGCTTCTTCTTCAAATCCATGACGGCGGCATAGTCATCGGGAGAGTCGGAGGGGACGGAGGTAACAACACCGGTACCCTTGGTGGCCAAGACACCGTCCATGGGGAGGACGTAGACGGAGGGGTAAGTGCACAAGGGGGCCTTGACCTGGGTACCGATTAGCTGGCGACCGACCAAGTCGGCGACCTTGGAGACCTCACCGTTGGAAGGCGACAAGTTCTGGAAGGCCATGTTGCGGGCAGCACGCTCAGTCATCAAGAAGAGCTCATCAGACTTGTGGGTCTTGAAAATTCCGTACTTGATATCGACACCAACGAAGCAGTTGGTTTGTCCATACATGGTCTCAGGGCGGAGGGTGGCGGCAACCATGAAGATCTTCTTGCCCTCAATGTCCTTGTTTCCAGCCAAAGTAGCCTGGGTCTCGGGGGAGAATTCGACAACCTTCAGCTTAATGCAAGTGTAGTCCTGGGGTCCAACGCCCTCACCGCTCGAGCGATCGTGGTCCATGCAGGGCTGGCCGTCCTTGGGCGAGTAGATGGTGTAGCGCAATCCGTACTTGACCTTGTTCAGGGCACGGAGCTTGTTGAACTGCCAGCGAATGAAGGCATCGTAGTAGGGATTGGCGTCGGTGGTGATGAATGAGCGACGGAAATCGATCTTGTAGCCAATCTTCTTGGTATCGCTCTAAGAGATTTTCATTGATGTGCGCAGAGAATGCGGGAAAGAGTTAGATTTTCCCCCCTGCATACAGTTCTGCTTCAGAGTTTTAAGAATTTAAGAAATCAAATAACTTACGGTGGCAATTGGGGGGAAGTAGGTCAACCAGTGCTGGGGATCGGCAAACTTGTGAATCTCATTACGGGGAACACCGACTTGCTCCATGATCTGGAACTGATACTTGAGTCCAGTGGCCTTGGCGACGACCTTGCCCTTCTTGGCAACGATCTTGGTGGGGTCGACCCTCTCAGTCTCCTGCAAGTTCAATTTTTCAATCTGAGGAGTCTCGGTCTCTACGAACATTTATCAACAAAAACAAAGTTAGTTCAGGATAAGCATAGGGATCGAGTGACGATAAGGCGAGTAGATCGCATGAACTCAACACTGGACACAGATCCGCTGAATACTGATTGAGCATCGATGGTTGTACCTTCGGGAACAACATAGTCCTTGCCGAACATCTCCATCTCGCGAGCCAACTTGTCAGCACAGGCCTATATCAACAGAACAAAATCGGTTAGATCAGAGATGTGGAGATCGCTCGAATAGGGCAGTTCCATTTTTTGCTCCACATTCCTTTGAAGGATCAGCCAAGAAAGGATCATGCTACTTACGCGGATGGGCATGCCAGTGCAGTGCCATCCCAAGGGGAACAAGGCACGCTTGCCCTGGAGGCGCTGGTAGCCAGTGGCGAACTCGATTTTGGAGACTGTGAATCCGTGTCCAAGATGCAGACGTCCATTGAGGTAAGGGTAAGCGGTGGTCGACAAGAACTTGGGGTGGGCCTGGTGGATAGTCTTGATATCGGCGTACTCTTCAATGGTGGGCGCGTCGACCTCGAAGGCCTTGTTCTCCTCCCACAACTTTTGTGCCTTCTTTTCGATGTCAATCAAGGCATCGCGCTTGGCCGTCTGTTGAATGGGTTGCATGTGAATGTTGAGCAAAGAGAGGAATGCGTGAATGAATCGTGTGATAGTAGTGACGATGTGGGTGTAGAAGGAATAGACGAATGGGTGGTTAGTGGCGAATCGAGCTTTTCTTTTCGTCATGTTAGCTTTTTTGCTGATTTTGTTGACAATTTAGCTCAACCATGCTGATGTTTTATACATGGTTCCACTCCTAATGCCAGGCACCATGCAGGCCAAGCCAGCATTGGCCTCCTTTCAATGATTTACCTTGGGTTCAGCCATGATGGGATGGGTAATATGTTGTTGTGTTTTTCGGATTGAAAAATGAACAAAGGTACTTGCAACAAAGTTCTGTGTGGAATCTCTTTTGGACGAATCTGAGTCAATACTCAAATCTGATTACTACCGCAGCAACTTCGGTTCGGTGACGTCGATTACTCATTTGCTTTCTGTTCATATCCGTCATATTGAAATTATGACAAAGAGGACGAAGAAGCGAGGAGGCGAGAAGGAGGCGTAGCTTCTGTTACTGACAGCACAACTTGTTCATTTCTGCTCATATCCGTCATATTGAAATTATGTTTATTAACGCTGGGAGTTGTCGATCTAGTCCCTGAGAAGCCTCCAAATACGCACCGACCCATCATCCCCTCCTGATGCCAGCCAGTCTCCGTGCTCTTCGTTAGGGTACCATGCCACGGAGTTGATGTCATTGGTGCCGTGCGCAGACTGGACACTAGTCAGCAGATGAACATCGAACAAGGTGCCTGGCTCGTTGGTCGAGGCAACCACATCTGAGGAGGCTGCTCCTGCAGTCGATGGTGTCGCCTCAAACAGTCGAATGGTGTTGTCCGCTCCTGCTGATGCCACTATGCCGTGCACCTTGGACCATGAGACCGAGTAGATGCAGCGATCGTGCTGGCCAGCCACTGTTGCGACACACTTCCAGACTGGTTCGCCGCGTCGAGGTGTGATGATGCCTTCTGGGTTGCCTGGGTGGTATCTGCGCCAAATCTTGAGAGTTTGATCCGCACTAGCCGAAACAAGGCGCTCACCCGAGGGATCAAAGTCAATTGCCCAAACTGTCGAGTCGTGTCCATGCAATGTGTCGGCGCAGTACCAGTCATCGTCGTCATCTCTCCATATCTTGATTGTATCATCGTAACTGGCAGAGGCAAGGAGCTGATAAGGTGCGAGAAGAAGGTTGATTAGAATCACGCTCTATCTTGTACGGAGCGAAAAGGAAAAGCGAAACGTAGAAAAGGATTGGCAAGCATGTCTCCTTACCTCCTCGTTTGGGTGCCAGGCAACCATCTTGACATCCTGGGTATGTTCCTGCAAGACACTCAAACACTCGAAATCGTTATCCTCCTCCACCTCCCAGATCCAGACACTCTTGTCACGGCTGCATGTGGCCAGCAATGCTCCGCTCTTTGACCAGGCTATTGACTTTGTCTCGTTCTCGTGACCCTCCAGAGTTGCAACGCACTCAAAATCTAAGTCAGGAGTAGACGAAGGTGGTGTGGATACCAACGGGGAACAAGGGATGGAAAGGAAAGAGTGAGCTATTAGAGACCGTTTTAAGCTTCATTTCCGGTCTGATCCGCAAGGACCGGTGCTCATTTTCTTCAGTGGGTCACTGGAATGACAAATCCAAACTAAAAATCAAAGAGATCGGTATTCTCAAGCACGCATATGTGTTGTCTTCCAAAAGCAGCTCACCTCCATTCTCGTCCTCATCTCGCTCCCAGATTCCAGTAGTGGCATCAAAGGATCCAGTGGCCAGCTGGTGGCCGTCGGGTGACCATGCGACGCTTCTAATAGTTCTCTTGTGACCGCCCTCGAGGACGTTGGTGCACTGCCATTTAGTAGGATCCTGAGGGTTGGTTGACTGCCAGATCCTGACGGTCTTGTCACCGCTGCAGGTGGCCAGGATAGGTTTTGTTGGGTGCCATTGTGCGCACCAGACACGGTCTTCGTGGCCTATAGTTTGGAAGAGTGAAAGTCCAAGTTTGAGATGAGTAAGAATGATGAGTCGTTGCTGCTGGATGCAATCCAAATGCTCAAGGCAGCCATGAACATGAGGTGTTGTGCTGGATGTGTCGAGCAGGTGTTCCTCCCGGGTTCTCTCTGTCTAACCTGTGAGTTCTGCGAGCTGTTCCAGGCGAGGCATTGGTTGAGGTTGAGTGAGTGGATGAGTGAACGAGTCGAGTCAAAGAGATAGAAAGTCAGACTGCTTTAACAAGGCGGCCTGCGTTATCTGATTTCTTCATCCTCAACCACAAGCCACTCGAAAAACCACAAACATAAAAAAAACGAAGCCGATCAGTTTTTTCTTCTTCTTTTCTTCCATACCCCATTACCCCAACTCGTAAGTCCATCCCTGATCCACGCTATTTCCATTCCCCGAATCCATCACAAATCCACGAATGATGACAACTTTATAACTATACCAGGACAAAAAATCCAATGATCCGTATACATCTCTAAGAAGTTCTGACTCTTTGTCTCTACTCTCTCACTACGAGAAGAGAGAAACTACCTCGACAACAAGAACTCAAAACCAAAACACAGTGCCTTTGGATCCATTCTCTAACCTGTTTGTTTTTTCGCTTCACGCAATATCAGTAGGCCTTTTTTTTCTCCTTCCAAGACCGATAGTAGTCTATGATACAACAAAATAAAATACATGAATGAACAAAACTCGCTCGATGTCTCTCTATACGTTGTGTTGTGCAAGAATAATGACCCAATTGTACATCTACGCCATTCGTTGGCGACGGAGCTGTTGTTGATTGATGTTGGCGTCTTGGGGAGCACTAGAGATAGTCAGCTGCGTCTTTTCATGGTAGTGGAGGTCAACCCGGAATTTTTCACTTCACACCTATTGTTTTTTTTGGGGATTGATCTGTAGTGCTGACTCCGAGAAAACAAAAACTTTGAGTATGGACTGTTATAACTCCTCAAAGTCAGCCAGACCCCATAATGTTGTGACAAGTGATAATAAGAAACGAGCAGTCCGCACACTCTCGACCTTTTCATATAAATACTCGCTGTCCCCGCAGAACCAAAAAAAAATTATCGACTGTACTTACAGGATTTCTGTCTAGTACATTTCTAGTCTTTGTTTTCCAACTTAGACACACAGTTTACTCTCGACGATGAGTTGCAGTGCGCTGCCCGTAAAGGGAAGCGAGGCACAAGTCCACCCTCTTTCGAAGGTGTTCTTGCTTTGCCTATTGATGATCTTGTCTTGTCCATCCAATGGGCAATGATGAGGGCGGTCGCACATTCTGAGAGTTTTACTTTCTTTTTTTTTTTTTTAATTCCAAATATAAATACGTGAACATTTTAATGCGACATTCTTTTTTCATGCTACTTGGTGCGGAGCAGTGGCGGTGACCTCAACAAACATGGTGCCACACTCGTACTCGAGGTTTGAGTATCTATTGTGCGCCATTATACATGTCAAAGTGCGGACGACTGGCGCTTGTGCAACACTCTCACCCTTGGCCAGGTCCTTGGGTCGTAGTGGTTCTTGGATGGTAACGACGTTCGCGGCCCGACCAATATCAACATTGAGGCGAGTGCAAGTCTCGTTTGTTGGGAGGAACCACTTGGTGGGGCTTTCCACGGGTGCATCCGTCCAGCGCGATTCAATTGTAGTGGCTACTCGAGGTCGCAGTATTGCAGAGGCGGGAAGCCGTCGACCTTGTAGCCATAAGCACCGACAAGCTTGCCGTCGTGGTGGATGCTGTACAGGACATATTTCATCTTCTCGTAGTGGAGGGCATCGAGGAGAATAATATTAATGGACTTGATCATCTTGGGCAGGATGCTGACAAGGTTGGCGCTGTTTATGTTCCACATTACCCGGGCGGGCTTCTTGACGCAGGCGGTAGAGGAGCGGACGCGGACGCCACCGATCTTGTCCGACTAGACGGCCTTGTCCATAGTCTTGCTCAGCGCATCAAAGTAGCCGTCAGTGGCACCGTTGAGTGACATGGCGAGTCAAGCCTCAAAGGGGCCATATTCGGTATATTTGGGGATGACCTGAGTTGCGGCCAAGAGAGGGAGGGTGACCAAGAGGGACGAGAACTTCATGATGCTGGCAAGGGATATACATACAGCGTATTTCGTGTTGAGTGTTTGATTACTATTATGACAAAAAGAGGTAGACGACCAGCTTATTATACGTTCTCAAATAGCACAGCATACTCCTAGGATCTTCTTGTACAACAGAGAGTCGTCCCTTAGGATTGGAAAACTTGTTTTTTGATCTTTCTTAGCATAGCGTGGTCCACTTAACTCACAACGAAACGGAATGTCCTTGATTTCTCAAGGATAGATATGGCCAAATTAAGCACAGTTGTAGGGCGAGCCCTGTCTCAAAGCAGTGTCTCGAGGATCAGAAGAGCAAACCATCCAAACCTAACTGGACATTGAAAGGATCCACCAGGTTCATACAGGAACCAAGTCAATGTGGAGGAGCTGATTTTATTAATCAAGACGTTTCATGTGGAGTATGGTGTTTGTTCCACAGGTTCACATCATTTCCCATCATCATTTTTGAGTCTTCTCTTTCACAACCTTAGCAGAGTACTCCCATAGCCTCTTCTGCAGATCAACATCCAGCGCTTCAGGAGCGAAACCATACTCAACAGCAACAGGGAGAAAGAACCGTCCATGGATGTCTTTCTAGACCACTTCAAGGCTTGTGGCAAGATAGAGCTGAGTCAGTGCCCCCCTCTTCCACAGCCACCATCGTGTCCGAGGGAAACGACTGAAAAGAATTCCATCCTCCTCCGTCATGGTCTCTATGGCTTTGTGGGACATGCGTGTGTCGACGAGGCCGGGGTGGAATGAGTTGACATAGATCTGATCGTTGGCTAATCTCCTTGCCAAAGCATTCCCAAACAGGATAGTCGCCAATTTGGAACGACCATATCAGAGCGCAAAAAAAGAAAGGGTGACTTGGAGGCAACTGCACCCTCGATCTGCATTCGGTTTCTTACCTCAATTTATAGCCAACAGTTTCATCGTTGATTATCGAGAGGTCGAAGCCACCCGGAGGCAGGATCTCGTATGCAAGAGAGCTGACAAAAATTATGAGTGAGTATCGTGTTGTGTAGTGCTTCGCACTTTTCAGTACACTGCAGTTTTCCATGATGAGAACCGGGTAAACTCTTTTCCTTCTCGACTCTCGAGGCAGTATTAGAGGACAATCATACCTGACGACAACAACCCTCGAAGGTTGACTCTCCTTCAGACGATCCAGCAGCGCAGTCGTGAGAACAAAGTGACCCAGGTAATTGAGTGCAAAGTGTCGCTCAGTCCCGTCGGCACTCACACTCCACTCCTCACTGGAAATGCCACCGTTGTTGATCAAGATGTGGAGTGGGTGACCGCGAGACAAGTACTCCTGAGCCGCCCTTTGAACTTTCTTCAAGTCGTTGAGGTCCATCTCCAAGAAATCGAGCTGGAGGCGTGCGCCTCTGGTAATTAGGGACGAAGCTTTCGAGTGCGGGTACTTTTCGACGACATCCTTGTGGAGCTGTCCGATCGCCTCAAGGGCTTTGACTTCACTTCAGCAGGCCATTGGGCGCCGTGGGTGACGAGAGCAAGAGTCGTAGCGTATCCGATTCCGATATTGGCACCGGTAACCAGGGCGTACTTGCCGGTTAACTCGAGGAACTGGTCATACGAATAGTGGCTGACGGGGCTCAACAACATTGTGTTATTTAGAGGTGATTCTGTATATGGGTGAGTTTTGGATGGACGTCTAAAAATATGCTTGAAGTGGGGTTTGCTTTTCGACAAGGCTAAATCGGACGAGAACAGAAAAAAAAAAAAAATGAAGGTACAAAAACGCGTCTATATCCATTTTATGTCCTTTTTCCTGTCTGTGAGGGCCGTTTTTTTCAACTTTCATTCTTTCAACACCAACGTTCCATGCTCGCATATGCCCAAGGTGACAGATGGCATGGAGGTCAATGAGATATCTCATTCATCTTGAACAAGCTTGATTATCCTGGTCGATGCTGCTCTACATTGTGCAACAAAGACGCTGAGGGTGCAGTGGACGCTCATGCCAAAGTTTGGAAAGCCAAATCAAAAGTCTCACAGTATTTATCCGAGCAGCCTCAAGAGAGACGTCGGGTCTAGAAAGGTCGCAATCATTGCAGTTGTAAGATCCAAAGCGATTTATTACTACATGGTTTCTCTGCAGTGTTCACATGCACGCGTGACAATTCTTCTACTTTTGGAGCTTTTCTTTCACAACCTTCTCCGAGTACGCCCACAGCTGCTCCTGCAGATCCACATCCAATGCCTTTGAGTTGAGGCCTTCCTCCACCGCAATGGGGATAAAGAACCGTCCGCGGATGTCGTTCTTGACAATATCTGGGCTGGTGGCCACGTAGAGCTGCGTCAGCGCACCATCGTCCTGCGTCAAAGGCGACGGCGACGGCAGCTTGGCAAAGAGGGCTCTGGTCTCATCATCCATGTGATCGCGGGTAACACGAGACATACGTGTGTCGACGAGGCCTGGGTGGATCGAGTTGACACGGACTTGCGAGCCAGCCAGTCTCCTGGCCAAAGCATTGGAATACAGGATGTTCGCTAACTTGGAGCGGCCATATCGGCTATGAACAATAGGTGAACGAAGCGAAAAGATTAGTTGGAGAAAGCATACAGTACACCTAAATCAACACGAATAAACGCCCAGTTGCATACGTCATTGGGCTGCCAACGGTTTCGTCGTTGATTTTTGAAATGTCGAATCTATCCTCTGGGAGGTATTGGTATGCCAAAGAACTGAAAAGAAAACGGGAATGAGTACGCATGGTCTTCGTTTTGATTCTTCGACTGCCCATGTTCAAGAAACCAAGATACTATACCTGACAACAACGATCCTGGAAGGCTGGCTCTCCTTCAGGCGGTCAAGAAGTGCGTTCGTGAAAACAAAGTGTCCCAGATGGTTGACTGCAAAGTGAACCTCAATCCCGTCAGCACTCAATTTCCAAGGCTCGTTAGCAATGCCACTGTTGTCGATAAGGATGTGGAGAGGTAATCCGCGGGAGAGGTACTCTTGGGCCGACTTCTGCGTCTTTTTCAAGTCGTTCAAATCCAGTTGCAAGAAGTCGAGCGGGAGTCGGTGACCCTTGGCGATCTGGGCAGCAGCTTTCGAGTGAGGGAATCTCTCAGCAACGTCCTTGTGGAGCTGTTCAATGGCCTCGTTGGCTTTCGCTTCTGTTCGGCAAGCCATGGTGACATGGGCGCCATGAGAAACCAAGCCAAGGGTAGTGGAGTATCCGAGTCCTTGGTTGGCACCAGTGACCAAGGCGTACTTGCCAGAAAGATCGGGGATCTCCTCGTACGAATAGTTGATGACGGTGTTCGATGATTCTGCCATGATGTTGTGTTTGTGTGGGAGTCCTTGTTGATGAAGGGGTTTGGTCGTTTGTTTGTTTGTTTGTTCGTTTGTTTGATGTGCTTGTTGTGTGCTTATGTTGAACTCTTTTTTAGTGGACAATGGATGGCTTTAAATTCAAAGAAAACAAAACTTTCACCACCAAACTCATATCTCAGTCACGACCACTCGCGTCTTGTCCTTGAGTCGTTCTGATTTGTAAGAGCATGTTTTGTCAGCAATATGACAATCTCTTTTCACAAAATTGCGCTATATGCCTACGTTACGGAATCAAACTGGCTGGAAACTTGCATGCCGCAGTGGATCAGTCTTCCGGAGAGGAGCAAGCATGACGTGTCGCACCATGGAGAGGCCAAAGTCCTCGATCGCGTCTCCCAAAATTTGTCATCAGTATATCCTTCTAAGGCAGTAATAGACGATATGCCTATTTTCCGACGTCAATACTCATATAATGATCTCCTTATGTGGATAGGAGGGCACTGGCGACAAATACATTCAATGGGTCTTTTTTTTTAACAAACTGGTTCGTCAATGTTGCCTGTCAAGTCATTTTTAATGACTCAAACAAAGATGAAGACTGCTCGCAAATTTCGCGAGGCGAAACTACAAACTTAGAATTCACACGATTAATATTCAAGCAGCGTGAAAGATCCGTGCGTATCAATTAGAGCGAGTTTAAATTCAATAACACGTCAAATATATTTATTCGCATAGTCTTACTACATGCCTCTACTTTTGAGTCTTCACCTTCACAACCTCTTCTGAGTATGCCCACAGCTCCTCCTGCAGATTCACATCCAGTGCATTAGAGTTGAGCTCCTGCTCTTCTGCGGTCGGGACAAAGAACCGTCCACGGATGTCTTTTTCGACCACGTCGGGGCTGGTGGCAATGTAAAGCTGTGTCAGGGCACCATGCTCTGGAGTCACAAACGAGGCTGTAGGGAACCGCGCAAAGATAGCTGCCGTCTCCTCATCTATGTGCCCCCCGAGGACACGACGGGCCATACCAGTGTCTACCATGCCAGGGTGGATCGAGTTGACACGGACTTGCGAGCCAACCAGTCTCCTGGCCAAAGCATTGGAAAACAAGATGTTCGCCAACTTGGAACGACCATATCGGCTACAAATAGTGAGCCAAAAGGTGCGTGAGTTGCAGGAGAAGAATCCAACATGAGCTTTCTCTTTAGTAAGTTGCTTACCTCATTGGGATACCAACAGCTTCGTCGTTGATTGTTGCGAGGTCAAATGTATCGGATGGCAAGACGGTGTATATCAACGAACTATTAAACAGGGATTAGTACTTATTTTCATAAAATTGTTCCTATCGACCACTGTGTTCAAACTACTATACCTGACGATGACAACTCTGGAAGGCTGGCTTTCTTTCAGTCGGTCCAGCAACGCCAAGGTAAACACAAAGTGGCCCAGATGGTTGACTGCAAAATGACTCTCAATTCCGTCTGCGCTCAGTCTCCAAGGCTCACCAGCAATACCACTGTTGTTGATAAGAATGTGGAGAGGCAATCCGCGGGAGAGGTACTCTTGGGCCGACTCCTGAGTCTTTTTCAAGTCGTTCAAATCCAATTTCAAGAAATCAAGCGGGAGTCGGTGGCCCTTAGCGATCTGGGCAGCAACTTTCGAGTGAGGATACTTCTCGGCGACATCCTTGTGGAGCTGTTCAATGGCCTCGTTGGCCTTCGCTTCTGTTCGGCAAGCCATGGTGACATGGGCGCCATGAGAAACCAAGCCAAGGGTAGTGGAGTATCCGAGTCCTTGGTTGGCACCGGTGACCAAGGCATACTTGCCAGAAAGATCGGGGATCTCTTCGTACGAGTAGTTGCTGACGGTGTTCGACGATTCGGTCATTGTGTTAGTGTTTTTGCAATAGTCGTTGTGTAATTTGTATAGCCATTTGAGTTCTGGCGAGTATGGCCTTTAAATATCAAACATTTTTTTCTGGTGTCTCAAAACGCAAAGTGGCAAGGCGCGACTAGTTTACGTCTGCAGCTGACCAAGACTTCCATCTGATTAATAAAGGTCTTTCTTTAATCAACAATGGCAAAATATTATCTCTAAATTGCGTTTTTACAATGTTCTAGCGGTTTACTGCGGAATGATGCGTCGAACATCAAAGGAGTTGCAGGACTTCGCAAAATGAGAAACGCACCCTTCTCTTAAGATTAGACACATCTCACAGTACAAATGCAGGCATCAAGCGATATTGTTTTAAGTAGTATCTACGTGAGCTGAAACGTCCAAGTTTGCTGTAGGCACAGCAAAAAAAATCTTTTGGACTTAAGTGTGCAATATGAATTCGATTTGCTTGTATAATGCCCATGTCCGCGAGCGTGCCATGGGTTCCTTGAGAGTATCGCCATCAGACGTAGAATGGAATGGTTCTGATTTTATTGCTGTTATCGTGCGATACGATTCACTGCTGAGTCTTCTCTTTCACAATCTTTTCTGAGTACTCCCACAGCTTCTCCTGCAGATCCACATCCAGGGCCTCAGAGTTGAGACCCAGTTCTTTGGCCACAGGGATGAAGAAGCGTCCACGAATGTCCTTGTTGGCCACCTCCGGACTGGTGGCAAGGTAGAGTTGGGTCAACGCACCCTGTGCTGGAGTCACAGACGTAAACTTGGCAAACTGCGTCATGATGGACGCCATCATGTTTGCCCTGTGGTCGTTGAAGTGGTGGGTCATGCCCGTGTCGACAACACCTGGGTGCAGCGAGTTGACGTAGACTTGTTCGTTGGCCAAGCGCCTTGCTAAAGCATTCGCAAACAGGATGTTCGCCAACTTGGAGCGGCCATACCGCCTATTTTTGTATTCCCCTTAACTGAATTAGTAACTACGCAAAGAGTTTACGACGGTGACACAGGTTCTGCAGGCACAAGAAAAAAAGAAGGTGTTACTGGAGCGGATCGCCGATCTTGTCGTTGTTAATGTTGTCGAGGTCAAATCCACCTTCTGGCAGCAGGTCGTAAAGAAGTGCACTATGTTGTTTAAATAAAGAGAAGAATAAACAAGACGAGCATAGAAACGAGTAATTGGGCTTTCAGAAAATCAACGTTTTTACCTGACAACAACAACTCGAGAAGGCTGACTCTCCTTCAGACAATCCAGTAGTGCCGTCGTAAGAACAAAGTGGCCCAGATGGTTGATGGCAAAGTGGTTTTCGATGCCATCTACACTCAGTCCCCAGGCAGCCCCGCCTACGCCACTGTTGTTCACGAGGATATGGAGAGGTAATCTGCGGGATAAGAACTCTTGGGCTGACTTTTGAACCTTTTTCAAGTCATTGAGGTCCAGCTCTAAGAACTCGAGTTTGAGGCGATCGCCCTTGGCGATCTGGGCAGCAGCTATCGAATGCGGGTACGTTTCTGTGACGTCTCTGTGAAGCCTTTCGATCGCCTCGTTGGCTTTGGCTTCACTTCGGCAAGCCATGACCACATGGGCGCCGTGAGCAACGAGGCCAAGAGTAGTGGCGTATCCGATCCCTTGGTTGGCGCCTGTGACCAGTGCATATTTGCCCGTGAGATTGGGGATCTGGTCGTATGAGTAGTGGTCGGCAGTGACAAACGCCTTCCAGAATTGGGGGTCAGCGAGATAGGTGTATGGCATTTTTTTGATTTCGGATTTTTAGAGAGGGGTGGTTGAGTTGCGTGTGTTTGAGAGCAAAAAAAAAGGCGGGAAATGAGGTCAAGCAGTTAATGAGCTGAATAATTGCAGTCCTTCACTCTGCATAATGCATAATTCTAATTGCGACCCTCGCTCATCCCTTGCATTTCTCGCACAACTTGTCTCATCTCATGAACGTTCATCCGATTAATGAAGTCATCTCTCGAAATGGAGTGTTCGAGACCTTAACGTTGCGCAGGCGTGAAATATTTATTTGCCGAAGTTAAGGGCTCAACGTGTGAGCACCACACCCCACGCGCTACCTTCATGCAGATGAATGCCCAAAGCGTCCAATTTATTCTTGCGCACCTCCTCCGAGTATGTCTATGTCCACAATTGCTCTTGCAACTCTTTGCTCTCGACCTCGGGCATCGGGTCCAGCTCGTGGGCGATAGGGATGAAGAACTTGCCTCGGATGTTCTTGTTCTGGACTTCGGGGCTGGTGGCGCAATACAACTGGGTTAAGGTTCCGTCTTCAACCGAGATGGCGCCGGCACTGGCGAAGTTCTTCATAATTTCAGTGCAGATCGAGGGCTCCATGTCGTTGGCGTGGGTGTTACCCATGTTGGTTTTGATCTCGCCTGGATGCACAATGTTGACAAAGACCTGCTCGTTCTCCAATCGAGACGCTAGCGCTTTCCCAAAGAGAATATTGGCGTACTTGGAATGTCCATATCGACTATAGAATTGAGGAATGATCAGTTGAAAGATATCTATCCTGCTACTCACATACAAAATAAATTGACCTACCTCAATGGATCTCCTACAGTTTCGTCATTGATTGTCGCGAGGTTGAAACCACCTGGTGGCAGGGTTTCGTATGCCAAAGAACTGCGATAAAAACAATAAAAAAAACTTGTTTGAGTGTCCTTTGCCAACATGCCGTTTCTTCACCTGGAGTGTCGGATCATACCTGAGAATGAATACCCTGGAAGGTTGGCTCTCTTTCAGGCGATTCAAAAGAGCAGTCGTCAGGACAAGTGGCCCAAGTGATTCACAGCAAAGTGATTCTCAATGCCATCGGCGCTCAGCGTCCAAACGTCGCCAGCGATACCACTATTGTTGATCAAAATATGAAGAGAAAGACCCTGAGGCAGGAATTCTTGGGTCGACTTCTGTGTCTTTTCAAGTCGTTCAAATCCAACTCTAGGAACTCGAGCTTGAGGCGATCGCCCTTGGCAATCTGGGCAGCAGCTACCGAATGTGGGTACGTTTCTGTGACGTCTTTGTGAAGCCTTTCGATCGCCTCATTGGCTTTGGCTTCGGTTCGGCAAGCCACGACCGCATGGGCACCGTGGGCGACGAGAGCAAGCGTGGTGGCGTAGCCGAGTCATTGATTGGCGCCAGTAATCAAGGCCACCTTGCCCGTCAAGTCGGGAATCTGATCATACGAGTAATATCTGCCATCGACCAACGACTTGTAGAATTGAGCCTAGTGTAGAATCTTCCTTCTCCTGTCATTATGTTCGTGAAAGTGTTTGTTTCTGAAGTGTTTGCAGTGGAAGTGCTTGTTGTAAAAGAAGTGCTGTATAATACGTCTGATCAAGCACCGTGTAAAAACATGAAAAAAAAACTTTTTGCCACTAAATAGTGGTCTCAGCCATCGCAATACGATTATTAATGCTGTGACTATGGCTTGCGAAACTAGACTGGCAGCAGACTTCCAATCTGCGTGCCAAGGCGGATCGATCTCCCAGAGAAAGGCGAGTATGACGCAAAGTACCACAGAAAAGCAAACCCTTCGATCACGGTCCCGACTAGTGTCAATAACTGGCTCCTCAGCTGCGTATAAGTGATACAAAACAAAAAGATTAGGAGCGATTTTTCTTCCAAGCCCATGTCTGCAGGAACTGTCAACGTACGTAAAGGCTAGCAACGAGGACAAATGCCATGGACCCAAAGTATGTAATTGTGAAGAGGATCCGTTCTTTTGACACTAATGCTCGCAAATGTGTCATGGGTCCCCTGAGAATAGCGAAACTAGTGCGTGCAGGTTCGGAATGAAGTTGGGTGATAAGTGGGTTAACTTTTTTTAAAACAATTATTATTGTGATCGACATATCATACCTCGCCATCCACAACAGACTGCCAAGGGTGAAGCTAACCGCGAACTTGGAAGGTCGCCCCACAATCAATGGAATCCCTACGAAAAAGGCCTGCGCAGTGCAAAGTAGGGTCGAGCATCAGTCAGGTTGTTATTCGAGCCACTAGCAACGCATTTTCTATCATTGACATCCTCTTACGATCATGAAGCATGCCAGTCCTCCTGCGATACAGATGCTAAATCCAGCCATACGCTAAGTTGACCAAAGACCGTAGGTAGCTCTTTAGGTTAGTTTGCGCCGAGAAGAAGAAAAGAGCGCAAAAGCAACACCATAGACCAGGACGATTAACATACCTGGAACCAGGTCAGATCCAGCCAGCTTTCTTCCACTGGCTGTTGAGAGCCCCCGAGAGACACGGGCACGTATCCCGAGACCTGGTTCTGGACCCCTCCAAACCAGTTAGATGCACGACCTCCAAACCCAGACGTGGTCGACCTGCTAGTGTTGGAAACTCCACTGGCGCCTGCTGAAACACCACTCCTCGCGCCAAAGTTTTTGAATGCGTTCCTGAAGCTGGATTCTGGGTTGGACATGCGAGATTAATCTGTGGAGATGTAGATGATGTCTTTATAAGATGTCTGCCAAAGCGATGCTGGATGGGTGTGAGATAGTGCTGTTGTTGGTGCTGTTGTTGGTGTAGTTGTTTGGTCAGAGGAGGGAGTAATGGTGTTCAGGGCAAGTATGATGTTGATGCATCTTATTTTCTTGGCATCACGTGGAATGCATGCAGTTTTTCTCATTTTTCTTGGTTGCGCTTCCTCCTCCGCTTCTTCATTCTTCTTCTTCCATAAACTCGACACGAACGCGCTTTGGCATACCGCACACACCACAATGTTTTACAACCACCCTGGGTCCTACTTCCACCTCAGTTACTCTCGCAACTGCCGTGTGCAGCCATACAATTTCCTGCCCCCTTCTCTCAAGAACCCGCCCACGACAACCTTGTCGACAGCTCTAGGTCGATCCAAAAGCAACAAAGATAGGGACAAAGGTAGGCATGATAGCTGACAGACAAACAAAAACACACAATTCTCCCGAACCTGCTCCTAAGAATCCACCCAATCCCCATCCCAATGGTGAAGAACCCTATTCCAACAACGCCTTCATATAGCTCCCCCCCCCTTTGTCTTCTCGGCTTTCTCCATAACTCCTTCTTTTCTTTCTATTTTCTTAAAAAACAACTTCACACTCAGGAACAATTTTCGTCCCCAACCACGCCCTCCGCAAAAGCAACATGTGCGATTCGAATTTCGATCCAGACCCGCTTTTGACTCGGGGCATCTATAAGCATGGACAGGCGCCTGGAGACGTGCTGGCGAGACCGAGGCAGGGGTCATCCTCCATCAGCCACAGTGCTATCTCATCGATTGCGGAGAGCGGCATCCACAATAGCATGAACAACACCGCTAGCAACAGCATTACCAGGAACAGCAGCGGCAAGTCGTCCACATCCAAAGACAGCAATTATTCTGGAGAATCTGGACACACCTTTGGTGGTTCACGGACCAGAGCACACCCCCCTCTCCCTCCTGCTTCTTTTCAACCCATACCTGGCTCTCTTCGTCGTACGGGTAATAACAATAACCATAGCACGGACAAGCATAATATGCAGCCTCACTATGTGCTCAAACAACAACCACCCCCTGGCAATCCATTGGCGGCAAACCCATGGCCAATTTGTCCCAAAGGCGCGCATAACGACGCCTTAATTAGCCAAAAAGGAAAAAGGGAGAGCGAGCGAGCCCCCTGCTCTGTGCATGGTGTTCAGACACCGTCTCTAGGCCTTTCTTGCTCTTCCTTTTCTTTGTCGTCTTCTTTTCCATCGCCCATCATGCCTGTGCTCTTGGACGACATGCAGTCGCTCAAGGCTCAGATTCTGCAGGCAACACTGGTCTTGACCCATGTTGTCCAGACCATGAGTGTGCCTAGCCCGACTGCATTGCTCGATGTTGTCTCCAAAAGGGACCCCCATCCCCATCCCCGTGGCAAAGACATTGCTCGTGACCAAGAATGCAACTGTGCGAGTCTGCATGTCCAAGATTTGGACATGCAACGCCAAGGCCTCCATTTTCTCGTTGCATACTATTCCCCTGATCCATGGGAGTTTCAGAGCCGGATAATTCGCCATATTGCATGCATGCAGCAGGAGCTCGATGCATTGCGACAAGAGTCTCTCGAGGTCCAGAAGCGGGCCACGATCCAGCTGCGAAAGGAGGTGATGGAGTCGGAGCGGAAACGTGACGTCGAGTGGGTTGAGCTCAATGAGCGAATGCTGAATACACTCTTGCTGGCGGTCGATGACGACGAAGAGGGCTCGGAGTACTACCGCAAGGCATCCGAGAAGGAGCTGGAGAGGATCAAGGCGGACGAGCTTAAGGAGGGGAGTGAGGGCAAGAGGGTGCGAGTGGCCGACAACAATAAACCCTCAACCAAAAATAGGCTCGAGGAACCGGTGTGGAACACCAAGGAATCTACGATCCCTGTCACCTGGACCGCTGCAGTGACCCCGTTGGCCGGTGGGCCGTTGTTCCCGAGCAAAGTTAGGGACGAGGAGGGATTCGGCCGAGAAGTGTTCTGGGCTGGAGACTACTCATCGTCCCAGTTCTCGCCCACCCCTGCCCCACGTTGCAAAGAAGAGTGAGTTTTCATTGTTACAAATATACTTTGTCTTTCGGAATGATATCTATCCACGTTTGCACCAGAAAAGGGTAGTCGACAGTATCGACTATTCTCAGCCCATTCGTTACATTGTCGACGAGGATGTCATTCCAGTTCCCGATACTCTTTCTTGTGCATGGGCTGTTCTTATAACTTTCCGATTTTGTATTCTTTCTATCTTTTTTGTCTCCTATACCAACATCACCGTATACCACCCTTGACTACTCCAAGGACAACTTACTCCCCCTCACCTCATCGTCGTTACATCTCTACATCCCAATGCATTTCTCAACCGTCTGCTTGGCTCTCGTCATCTTCACCGTAGCCGTCGTGGCCCAAGAGATACCCGCGACCGAGGAGTGGATCGAGGGCGTCAAACTTTCTCGAAGGCTGGAACAGCAGCGGCAGTCCAAACAACGACACCACCACCACCGCCAGAGCCGTCAGCACCGGAATCAGATCCTCGACATCAACAACAAAAACAAACCACGACTCTAGAAACGCCGCATTGGCTACCCGCTCCACCCCGAGATCGAAATGTGTGCCAACGAGTTTAAATCCTTCCGAGCGGACGCTATTGTGGACACACCCGCAAACGTCCATATTGTCAAACCGCCTTCGACGATAAAGAAGACTGCCAAGGAGGCCAAAGAGGCCAAGAAGGACAAGAAGACTGTGAAGCAGGCAAAAAAAGCAGTGGTCTCGAAACAAGAACTCACAAAAGAAGAAACAGCAGTGGCAGTAGTGTCCAACTAATAAAAGATATTTGGTTTCTGCCCCTGACTAAATCATACATGCGCACGGTATCCCAACGGAAGTCTCATCTGCAATATGGAGATGTGGGGCGGCTATTGAATGCGCCCAAACCATGCATACTGCCATCTCCATTTCTTTATTCTTCTCGCACGCATCGTTGTTCTTCGCCCTCTTTGTGGATTTTTTCCTATTTGTGGCATCCACACCAAGAAGGATGAGAAGAAAATAGAAGATCATGAGAAAGAAGACAACCAAGACGCAGAAAAGAGAGGAGTGATGTTCACTCGAGGATCGTTTGAGATCGAGCCAAAGGGGGCAAAGAGAAAAGTCAAAGAAGGAAGCAAAACGGGAATACAATCATATCATCGTCAAACTCATTCAACGCGTTCCCGCTATGAACGCGTGATGGCTCATGGCCCTCCTCAATGTTTTAATTTCGATTTGATCCCGTCCCAAAATTCTCTTCATTCTCGCCTCGTATTTTTGCTGTCGTGCTACAATCTAATGATGTTCCTTCTCTTATGTTCATTTCACTTTTGAGTGAGATGTCACCTTTGCCCCTTGGATAGAAGGATAGCCACAGAAAAAGGCTTGAGCCCCCCTCTTTACCTACAATTGTGTACAGCGCCAGCATAGGAATATCCTTTGAGCTGGAGAATGATCCATGTCGCCTCCTTTATCTGTTAATGGACTCAAAACAAAAAGAGAAAAGAAAGGAAGAGAACACCAGACCAAAGAATGGCGCTGGATTAGCAATATTCTGCGTTCAGCCTAACTCCTCCTCAACCCACCCCCACGCTTCTTTCCTTTTCTCTTCTTGTTATACTCGACAGTACACACTCAGCTCGCAGATTTTTTTCCCGATCCGGCTGTATTCCTATTGTGCCACCAATAGCCCCTTTGTTTCCCTCCCCACGACACAATACAAACACGTTTACCTATAGTACCTCAGTGACCATTTTAAATAACCATCACATATGCGCCTGATCACTATCGGTCTAGGCGCGTGCGCTTTGTACGCGCTCTCTGTCGTCCAAGCCGAGAATGCCCCAGCAGCACCAGCCCCAGCTGATGACGGTCTTTCGGCCGAGGGATTGAAGAGGATCGACCCCTCCGCCTACCCATCCCTGAAGGAACTCGAGGCGCGTGTCGGCATCTTCAAAGATTTGCTGCCAAAACCGAGGACAAAAAGTCGGATAATACTGCTCCAGCTCCAGCCACAGTCCCAGAGACCAAGCCTGCCGTGGAAGAAAAGGCGAAGGACGCCCCAGCAGAGGAACCAAAGGCAGTCTAGGAGCCTAGATAGTCAAAGAACCCAAGGAGCCTAATGTAGCCAAAGAACTCAAGGAGCATAAGGTAGCCAAGGAAGAGCCTGAGGAGGTCAAGAAAGAACCAAAGGAGGTCAAGAAAGAACCAAAGGAAGTCAAAAAGGAACACAAGGAAATCAAGAAGGATGCTGCCTTTAAAGCTACAGACGCTTCCAAAAAGAAAGTTGAGCACGTCAAAGAGAAGGCCAAGGGCACCCACAAGAGCGCCAACAAGAAGGCCAAGGCTCACAAAGCCAAACGTCTCAAGAAGGTCAAGGTCCAGCTCAAGAAGCATGCTAACAAGGCTCACCAACACCTCGACAAGAAGGTTCACCATCACAATGACAAGAAGGTACACCACCACCACAAGTTTAACGCTGCTGACGCCAAGAAGCACCCACACTCGAGACACGCGAAGAATAAGCAGCATAAGATGAAGGACCACAGCCACCACCAGTTCCAGTCCAAGAACAACCACAAGAGGCACCACAAGTACGACCACAAGTGCAAACACGACCACAAGTGCAAGCATGAACACAAGTGCAAGCATAACCACGACTGCATTGTCTACACCACTATCACCATAGTGCCCCGCTGCCAGCCCACGCCCACCAAGTGCCCTCTCCCTAATAGCCCTCCAACGATGATTGTTGATCCGTTCTCAGAGCCTCCAGTTCCAGCGAACGACCGCCGCCCGCCCCTGACCATCATTGTCGACCCGTTCCCCACAGGGCCCAACACCTCTGATGTGCCATCTCCCGATAACGATGAGGACGACGACACATATGCAGACGATGACGATGAGAACTATCCACTCCTTCCTAGCGACGATGACGATGATGATGACGATGACGATGACAATGACGATGACGACGAGGGTGACATCCACGGTATTGCTGTCCAAGACCCAGTTTCCGAGATCAAGCCTGTTGAGACTGCCCCCAAATTCGTCAGTGTTTCCTCTTCATCACCTATCGAGATTGCTCCCGAAACCCACAAATATGAAAATGAGGTCCCACCCGTTGCTGAGGCTCCCAAGCCTGCCTCCGCTCCTATGCCAGAAGTGGCTACTCTTCCCAAGGCAGGCTCACCGGCTCTGACGGCCAACATACCCCCAGAGCTGACAAGCCCCACGACAAGCAGTCCAGCTGACGAGTGGGACGATCCCGAAGACGAATATGACGACGACGACGACGACGACGACGACGAAGAAGATCCAACGGATACGTATAACCTCAACGACGACGGCGATGAGGTTCCAGTGGCACCCAAGAACAAGATGACTTGATAAAAACAAGTAAAAAGGCAAAATAGCAAAAGAGATAGCCAGTAGAAAATAACGAGGGATAATGGAGGCAAAGAACATGGTCGAAGCAGTCCATCTCAAATAATTAAAAGAACAGGATTTTTTTTTTTTTTTTTTTTTGGAACATGTCATCCGAGTAACGATTATGCTTGTGGGTATTTGATGTCATCATGCATAAACATGTCACTGCTCCACTACTTTCTCTTGTCGTGCTTTCGCATCCTGTGCCACTGAGCGGGCCACAAGAGATCCAGACCCGGAAACCCTGATCTCTTTCAGAAACGCCTCTTGCCGAGGCATGGGCGGGCGCGGGGGTTCTAACAGATCAAGCGACGTCAGGTCTCTGGCCCATCCTTGGTATTTCAAGCGCCATGGTGCCATATACGAGCTCGATACATCGTCTTTAGGTGGGTGTTGTCCCTCTGGATATGTCTCTGAGGAGTCGTCCTCCCATGGCAATCGCTTCTTATTGTCGTTTGACGCTCTGTGTTGGTCCCTGGGCTCAAGGAGAAGAGGTAGGTGGAGGTCAGACTGAGTGAGTGTTGCACCGATGGCGATGGAGGATGGGTATCTGAAGGACGCTGCGGTCGAGGAGCGGTATCCGCGCATGAATGCCATGGACAGGAAGGTGATGGAAAAGAGCACAAACAACACGAGGCGCCTGCGACGCACTCGCAGAGGATGAGCCATCGTCATGTTGAGAAAAATAAAGGATATTGTGCTGCTCTTGTGTGTTGAAAACGTGGTTTCCTTTGTCCCAAATGGATGGATCGTTGATCAGTGGGCAAAGGAAAAGAGAGGTGGTGTCTATTTTTTGTCAAGAAGGGTGAGAAACAGCAAAAAAAAAGTAAAATCTTGAGCAAGGTCAGTGTGCCCCCCCCCCCTATGTCAAGCGAGGATTGGAATGTAATTGTTGTGTGTGTATTGCAAGAAGGAGGCGATCACAAGCCAGACTACTCTGATCTATAGTTGCCTCTTTCAAGGTTCCTTGACCTTCTCTCGGAAGACGGTTTCCGAGTATGTCCACAACTTCTCCTGGAGCTCCTCATCCGATGCATATGGGCCTAGAGAGCAAAGGTCAGAGAAAATAGGTCATCAGCACAATTATCAGGGCTGCAGTGAGAGAACGAAGGGGAGACTCTTACTTGGACGGAACTCAATGCCTGTGGGCATAAAGTACAAGCCACGGTAGTCCTTCTCCTCGATCTCGGGGCTTGTGGCACAGAACAGCTGGTTGTAAGCGCCCTTGGTTGGTGATGCAGCGCTGATCCTGCCTGCCAAGTCGTATCCAATGCTCGCGACCTTGCCCATGGACGCCTGGGTGTTGCGCTGCAGATCCGTGTAGACAAATCCTGGGTGGAGTGCATTGACATAGACCTTCTCGTCGGCCAGACGACGAGCCAGGGCTTTGGCGAAGAGAATGTTGCTGAGCTTGGATCGTCCGTATCGGGAGGCTGTGTTCGAGGCATTGGGGTCGTTGAGGGTGTCAAAGTCCACGCCCCCCTTGACTGAACCTTCGTGCCCAATGGAGCTAAAAACGAATAAGCACAAAGCGGAACAGATAAAAAAGAGAGATGATTATGCCATCCGTTTCTTTGTGTCCTTCTCTTTCTTGGTCCCGCTTCTTCCCCCTTCCCCTGTCTTCCCGTTGTATTTCGTGAGCAATGCAAAAAATAAAGGAAAAAAAGGCGTTACCTGAGCACCACAATGCGGGAGGGCTGTGATTCCTTGAGTTTGCCCAAAAGACCAAGCGTGAAGACAAAATGGCTATCATTGGGTGGATCATTGGATGCATCATTGGGCAAGTACGCATTGTACGTACAACAGGGTTTATCCATCCCCATCCCATGAAGTGTATTTTTAAAAAAAAGGATTAGCGCACAATTCGAGTAAGTGAAAAACAGTGGTCATAACAACAAAAGTCGAGATACACATTATGACATACCCCAAGTGGTTGATCGCAAACTGTTGCTCGATGCCATCCTCACTCAGTGCAAAGGGCGTGGTCATGATACCGCCATTGTTGATCAGGATATGCAGTGGCAAGCCCAGCTTCACAAACTCCTTGGCTGCCCGATGGCAGCTGGCCATGCTGTTCAGATCCAGTTCCAAAAAGTCGAGCTGGATGTTCTCGACGGCGTTGGGCAGCTGGGCAATGTCGGCCTTGGCGCGCTCGATCGCCTCGAGGGCACGCTCACGGCTGCGACAGGCCAGGAAGACGCGGGCGCCGTGGGAAGCCAGGGCCACGGTGGTGGCATAGCCCAATCCGGTGTTGGCGCCAGTGACGATGGCGACTTTGCCGCTCAGGTCGGGGATGTCCTTGTCGGTGTAGCGGTGTCGCTGGAACATGGTCTTCCAGAAGGTTGGATTTGTGATTACGTTGGCGAAAGGCATGTTTGTCACTGTTGTTGTGTTGCTGTGTCCCTTGTTTTGTTGTGTGGGAGGGTGAGGATGGAGCGGAGACAAAAACAAGAATGAAAAAATTTACAGTGGGAAGGAGAGAAAGAAAGAAGTGTGGGTTGGGTGATTGAAGGTGGGAAAGGAAAGAAAGAAAAGCTGAGCTCACTATTTATGCAAACACAACGACAGAGAAGGTCACGTCGAGTGGCACTCCTGGCCTAGTAGACCACATCCATCGATCGATCCATCCATATCCACATCCACATGTAAACACAAGGGCAAATAACGAAATATCAGAAAAATATATGAGAGCAGGTTTGATGCAGGGCTAAATCGCGCACAGGGCTACGTTGCCCTAATGAGTTTTGAGTTGTTCGATCAAAACAAGAGAGGTCCAAAAGGTTGAAATTGTACCATTTGTTTGTACTTGTTGACACCGACGTAGGACATGGTTGCATGAAGGCAGGCTATTGCATTCTGTGAGAAATATGACATCTCGTAATCTGTCTGACACGAGACTGCCACTTCTATTTCTCCATTGCCGTGTTCGATCGTGTACAGCCTGAGCCCCCACAAGGCGTGGGACATGATTATTTCGTTGTCCTGGGATCGGACGCATTGCGTGTATCTTTATTTATTTGTTGGAAAGGGGTTTCCGTAACGAGTGCGCATGTGTAAGTCTTTGAGGTAGATCATGAAGTAGGTCCCGCGGAGGGAAGGAGCCCAAAGCACATGCAACTGAGTTTATTTGTCTGTCCTTGGTCAATTTTTTTTTAGATCCGTTTATTTCTCAAGGGAGCCTTGTCCTGGATCAGTTTCTCATAATACGCCCACAACGCCTCTTGAGCTTCCACATCCTCTGCCGTAGGGTTGGGTTGCAGCTCGTTCGCAATGGGAATAAAATGCCGACCTCGTATATCTTTGTTCACAATCTTGGGACTGGTGGCACAGTACACCTGGGTCAGGCAAGCAGCCTTGACTGTGTAGAAAAAAACAACCCCGGTTAATATGTCAATGATTCTGGTGAACGTTGGACCCCACTGTACCTCTTCATTCCTAGCAAATTCCGTGCGGACTGTGCCAGGGTGTGCCAGATTCACGAACACTCTTTCCTTTCCCAGTCTGCGCGCCAACGCCTTGGTGAATAGGACGTTACAGAGTTTGCTTCGACCGTTGCGGGCCATGTTAGATGCAGTGTTGGTGACGGTTTTGCGACACTTGAAAGATCGCTGATAGTCTCAATATCCATACCGGACACAAACTCATGGCCCATAGCACTAGTTGGTTCATAGAACAGAGTTGTACAAAGTGTAAGCTGCTGAAACATTACATTGGATCCCTGACTCACGCAGATGCCCGTGTACCTGACGTTGATGATCCGCGATGGCTGTGACTTCTTGATCCGATCGAGCATCACCATTGTGAACAAGAACGGACTAGATGGCGACCTGCTGTCAGCACAACATTTGTGGAGCATACTCTTCTCATCTATGACTGTGCCTCAACCTACCCCAGGTGGTTCACAGCAAACACTTTCTCAATGCCATCAGCGTTCAGCTAAAGGACACACCGGCCATGCCACTGCTGTTGATAAGTATGTGTAATGGCAATCCTCTGTCAAGGAAGTCCTGTGCTGACTTGCGTGTCTTTCTCAAGTCGTTGAGATCCAGTTCCAGAAACTCGAGCTTCGGATTGGTGGCAGCTCTCAGTTTAGAAAAGTCTCTCCTGATCTCGACTTTGGCTTTCTCAATGGCCTCCAAGGCCTTCTCCCGACTGGGACAGGCGAGAAAGGCATGGGCTCCACGAGCAGCCAGCGACACCGCAGTGGCATACCCGAGCCCCGTGTTGGCACCCATCACGATCGCCACCTTGAAGTCGAGATCTGGGATGTTGATCATTCAAGTATCTCTCCGAGGTAAAGCACGTTTTCCAGAAGCGTGGGTTCAGTAGGACGTTGCTAAGAGGTGTTTGTCCTGTGGATAGTTTATCTTTTAGATGTTGTGTTTGTGTTGCGCGTGCGGGTATGACTGACGTCCTGACTGTTGCGGAGAGACGATGTGGATGGTGTTTGGTTTACGAAATGAGGTATGACGGGCATAGTGCTGCCTTTTATGTTCCCAAGGGCACGGAGGTGCTATGCGTCAAAAAACTACGAAATCTGATTGGACGAAATCCTCCACAATCAAAGTCAAACGCGATTGTGGTTCGTCAGCTGTACGTTTTTTGACTGCTCAATTACCAAGGCTTGCACCACCTCCAGGTACTCCTTTGTATTCTCGTCTGGCTGTCTCCTTGGCTCAACCTGGAGCTGGAAATCCGGCGCGTAGTCTTCAAAGTACTCGTGCTCAGGTATGTCGGCGGAAATATCTCGTCCAAGGACAACGCTCGTGAGATACGCATAGCACCGCGCTGCGGACGAGTTCTTGTAACCGCCTCCCCCTAGCACGATCAGTGGCTTCTTCCAGGACAAAATAGCCCTGAGGCAGTGACTATAGCCGTCAAAGCCAAGGTTCCATTTGCCCAGAGGGTCGCCGGCCATTCCTATTTGTTCACAGCGTTCAAATGACATTTTCTTAGTACCCGTGCTTGACATCACGAGAACCATGCTACTGTCTCAATAATCATAACCATACCATCGACACCACATTGAAGAACAATCGCGTCCGGCGAGAATGATTCTTTCAATGGTTCGATCATCCCATCAAAGATTCGGTTCAGATTACCATCTGACAGGCCCGCTTTGAGTGGAATGTTGACAACAGCTTTGCTTCTCGGAGATAGGTTCTTGCCGCTTCCGGTTCCTGGATAGAATCCTTCAGCAAAATGATGCAGCGACACTGTGAGCACCTTGTCGGAAACCTGGAATGCATTTTCGACGCCTAGGCATAGCACAATAGAAAAGGAAGAGCTTAGATAAGCAATATTCTGAGGAAATGTTTGATATAAATTGCATCATACACACATACCATCGCCGTGGTGAACATCCAGGTCAATGTACATGACCTTGGGGAATTCTTTCTGAAGCTCCATGATCCCCAGCACAACATCGCTTATGTAACAGAATCCTTCAGCTCTGTCTTTCTGCGCATGATGCCTATATACGCGGACGGAACAGCATGATATCAGAAGAACTGGAAAACAGTCAAAGTCGCCTCCTTCAAGATAGTTCGTTACCTTCCACCATCCCAGTGAATGACAACATCAAAGGCATCGTCCGCAAGCAAAGCGGCCGCTTCAATAGTTGATCCAGCAACGTATTCAGCGTAGCTTGCCATTCCCTCAAAGACGGAGCAGTCTTGCCGAAATCCATATTCTTCCAAATTGTCTATCTGCTCGTCATCCTCATCGCCATTTTGGTATTCGTCTGTCTTCTCGACAGTTCTGAGAAAGTCTTTAAAAAAAAGAAGGATCAGCCAAGATTCAAGGAAATCTGCGTATCCAACTCTTCAAAAAACAAAACCATAACGATCCACGCGCATTTACCGATAAAGTCGCGGGAATGATATCGGCAAAGTTCTTTGACAGAAGCTTTTCGAGGTGACACCACACAGAGATCCCGCAGCTTGAGAAGACCATACGCTTCTACGAGTGCATGGACTCTTTTCGACTGTGAAGTGTATGTATGTTTGTGTGTGTGTGTGTGTGTGTGTGTGTGTGTGTGTGTGAAGATAGCTAAAACGAGTGAGCGCGACCCCCATCCAAAAGCCAAACAAAGTCAAATGTAACATACAGGGATCGCGAACGGTTTTGGTTTACCCTGTCAATGTTCGAGGGCAGCAAGGATGCCAGTTCCACGTACTCTGGGCTGTAGATATAGGCCACCCTCCTGGGCGAAGATCTGATCCCGGAGGTGGCAAGATGCATGAAGGTGGAAATGCGAATGAATTGTTGTTGTTTGAAGAAAGCGATTCTTTTTTTGTTTGCCTCTTTCCACGTAGACACAAAAGTTCACTTCGCCCGTGTGACTTCACAAAACCCAAATGGTCGACTTCCCTCCTTTCTTTTCTTTGTCGTCTTTCATTCCATCCACCACACCTCCACCACCTACACCCTCCTTCTTCAATTAATCCACCATCCGCGTCTTGCTACTCCATCATTCCACATCCCTGAGCCGCACATTCCGTCTGTCCCATCGCCGCATTGCCAGTAAGTACTCGTAAAGAACTCGACACGTCAGCACTTCTGTTCAGGGTGAACCAACCTCTTTTTTTTTTTTTTTTCCTTTCAACTTGTTTTAAAACTCCTAGAACAATATGGACGAGCAAGAAGTGCCAAGCATTTTCTCTGTACTTCCACCACCACCCACATCTGCCAAGGGCTATACCTTCCAACCATCAGCCCCACCTTCAGCCCCACCTTCGGCACCCCCGACAGCACCAACAGCACCGTCTTTTCCTTCAGCACCAACCTTATATCCGCAGTCACATTTGAGCTGGCCTCAGGAACCAGCTCCCTTGCCACCATGGAGCTCGATGCCTACGGCCGACTACCTACACAGTCCATTTTCTGAGCCATCTGCGCCTCCCTCGTACCCTGCTTTGCACGATTACAGCAACAGCCTATCTTACCCTCGGCATGATCGTTTTTCCTATCCGCAGCTGTGCCCGAACGAATCAAGTTATCCGCACCTCGCCTCACAGACTTACCCTCCTGCCATCCAAGTCGAAGCGACTCTCTACCCGGCCATCAGCGAGCTTTTCACGCGAACAGCTGGGTTACCTCCTCAACAAATTGAAGCAATCTATCACAACCAGTGCCTCAACGAATTACCGGATCGACTACTGGCGTTCATCAATAGGACTAGTGGCCATGCTCAGGATAGCCGAGCGGCAGCCCTTTACGAACACACGAGGTCTTATGAGGTGGCGTACGAAGCCGTCCAGCAGTCCAAACTCGCCATCTTTGGTCTTCAGCAAAAGGCCAAGGGTTACGCAAGCAAGCTTTGGACGGTGCAGACCAAATCGGATGTTGTCAAGGCAACCTGCGGTGACGGCGCGACTATCTCGCATACATTTTCGTACCAGGTTGGCAAACATGATTCTGAAGTCGCCGCAAAGTTGAAAAAGTCATTGAGTCGAGCCTTCAAGCAGCGTACGAAAAGTCTGGTCAAGCTTCAGTACGAGGAGGCGAGCTGTCGACTATGGATCCAGGAGCACATTTCCGAATTCTTGAATACGATGGCGTGGGACAAGTCAGCACCAGGGATCCAACACTTCACTGCCACTCACAAGCAAGGGCTGGAGCGGATCAAGGAGTACTTGGATGTGCTGTTCCAGTTCGAGAGATCTGTCAGGAGGCAACCAGACTTTGATCCAGGGGTCGAGGAGCGAACATCTGACAAGACGGGAGCTGAAAATCATACAACGGGAATTGCAAACTCGATTATCCGATCGATTCGCGACTGGATCATACTCCTGGGAACAACATTGCTAGAGCATGGAGGGTTTATTGATCAGGAATATCTGGTTCTGCAGATTACTCAGTCAAGCCAGTTCACGGAGTGGCCTTTGGCAACCTTGATTCAGTGTGAAGCACCCAAGATCTGGACAAATGCCTTCCAGGATAACTACTTGACGATACTCCAACTGGTTCTCTGTGGCACTGCCTCAATATCCACAACTGTGTTTCCCGAGTCGCTAGCCAATATCAGTCTGGGATCTACGTTGGATGAGGACGACTACCTTGCTATTCTGGATCAAATGGACGTGACCCTGTTCTTCAATCGATTGCTAATGGAACATAAGGAGTTGCATTCACAGGACGGAACCCTCTATCAGAAAGAGCTATCGGAGCGGACTGCGTTCAAGCTGCTGGCAGCAACACACCACCTTTTCAGCATCATTGTCTTTGGACTCCAGCGTCTAACAAAGTACTCGGTGGTGTCCAAGCGGATTGCGCAACTTTTATGCCAGTTGTCCCAAATTTTGGGTGACCATCTCTTGGTACTCGGTCCTATATCATCAAACAGACAGTTAAACAAGGAATCCGCAACATTATCTCTTGGAGTGTAAGTCAATCTTGATGCAAGAAATATGGCCACCTGGAGTATTTGTCACTGGTATCTAACTGAAATGTATATTGTTATAGAGCCACCACAACTATCCAGTTGGAAGTGGATATGGTCTTGACCAAGGTCACAGAAACTTTAGTTGCCTTATCAGGCCACGGTCTCTGGACTTTTATACCCTCGATCCCTTTTAAGTTCATGTCGACCTCAATGTTGGCGCTGTTGCTGGAACAAATTGCGTTAGACGACATTCGCAGATGGATCGTCAGTCCAGCCTCACTTTTATCATCAACACCGGAATCTAACAAGCTTCGACATACGATCGGTAGAAACCCAGGCGAAGCTATCTTCCTACTCAATACTCTGGCGGCAATGGCCACATCACGGTATCAGGATGGGTCCCCAGGAAAGAACCGATCCAAGTCGCTGGAAGACAATCTCACTTCAGTTATCATTTATCTTTTACTGGACGCAGCATTCCTGGACGGTGACATTCGAGGAGAACTTTCAAAACCGACTCGAGAGATCCTAGGCTCTGTCTGCGATAATTCAACAATAGCCGTCTCGTTTGTACTGAGCTTTGTCGAGCATCACTTCAAGGACATGGGCGACATGGCCCAATATTTGTTCCGCGAGCTGCCACTGGACGAATGGACCATGACCGACGGAGACTTTATCATCCTGAAAAAGTTTTTGGAGGTCCCACCACTCAGCAGTCAGCAATCGATATTTGCTCGATACATCTTTAGCCATTTGGCATGGTCCACGGATGGTAGGTGCCAACCGTTTCTGTCCAAGCTGACACACGGTAGTCAGTGCTCTCATTCTAATATTGTGGCTTGTATTTACAAATTATAGGTGCCGATAATGGATCTGGACATGAACGTGTTAAAGTATCGCCCGGAATCAAAAAGGAACTCGCGCTTGTCTTGGCCGATATTTGCACGCATCATATCAACAGCTTCTCAAATGAGTCGGACCCTTCGCCAAATCCGACTGCATCTAAGCAAGGACAAATGTCTCCCGAGACCAAGTTCGCGGCAACCTTCACTTCAAGTTTACCACATGCTGTTGCCAATCTCGCTGCGCACTCGGGGATCCATCTCACTCCTGAGCAAGCAGCCATGAAGTCGTTTATGGATTGGTGTTGGGCTATCCTACTCAAGCTTCGCCTGCCCGATCTGCCACCACTATCAGTCGTTGAAGCATCAAGGCTCCATATCCCTGATCCCGGATTGGCTAAATACCCTATGTTTAGCCAAGGCCAACTCACCTTCGTGAACACAGTTCAGCTGCTGTTGACCTCATCGAGTCGAGACCCAGATCAGTTCTTGACGGACGGATGGACGACTCTCACATCCATTCTTCATTCCGGCGCAAGTCAGGTTCTTCTGGAGTTGTTGGCTACACTGGTACCACCGATCATCTTCTCTGTCGCGGATGTCTCTGCTCACGCTGCAAAGTTGGGATTGTTGTTCCGGGAGATGGCTGGATACAAGCAGGATCCATTGCTCGCTAATGCTGGAAAGCAGTTTGCTGTATCTCGCCACTTGCCGTCCAGAAAAGTATCTGCGGACCTTGTCGGCGTATCGTCTTTGATTCAAGTTCACCTTGAATACGGCGAGTCGCAGTCCTTTAGCGACTCTACCAAGAAGGTCTTGCAGTTTTGGATATCGGCAGTGTTCTCCCTAAAGGATTGGATGGCTCACCAGGAGTATGTCCAGGTCCTGGACGTCGTATGCCTCTACTGCTTCGAGCTTGGTCTCGATGGCTTCATCAAGGACGCGTTGACTGAACAACAGATCCTGCTGTCAATTGGATTCCGTCGATCACCCGGTGTTTCTGCCGAGCTTATGGGGCTTGCTCAGCCAAGTTTGGACAGAGTGATGGACCTGCTCCCTAGTCGTCTTTTAAAAGCATTGCCGGTTCCGCAGGGCTCAAGCGACCCTAGTCTATTGATGGGCACATGGTCCGTCAAGTCCTTTGCCACGACCCTGATCACACAGCAGGCCATGGTCGAAACCAACTCGATCTGGTTCGCATACTATGCACTTCTGACCGAGACTCATCTGGAGCGCGACATGCGGATCAAAATCGGCACTTACTACCATCAACATTCAGCAGAGCTCAAAATCGCAGGCAACATCAAAGCCGTCATGAAGACTCTCGGCGTAACGTCTCGCAAGACTTTGCAAAACTTTGCTATCTGGCGTTGGGCCCAGCATCTTTTGATTCTTCCCTTCGACACATACCTTCTCCCACTCTTCTGGCAATCGTTCTTCTATCTGTACTTTGGACATGTTGAGCAGCGGGATCTTTTCTACGGCTACAAGTTTCTGGAAACCAACCCGGATATAGTCGAGCAGCTCAAGGACCGACTGCAGAAGACGTACACCTACTTTGGCCAGGAGGCAAGAAAGGCGATTCAGAACCAGGACGCATCATTCGCTGAGCCGTTGACGGGACTTCACGAGTTTTATATTGCACTCTACGGATGGATCGGCGAACCTCTTCTATTGACAACAGAGGTCGACATGAAAAGGATTCGCAAGGATCTGATGCCTCAACGACTGGTGTCATGTCGTCTGCCAGACCCACAGGAGTGCAATACCGGCTTATGGCGAGAGTTGCTCCTCCCAGGAACAAACACCAGCCGCGTTTCCGATTCTCCACCAAAAACACCTACCGGTTCCCCTTTGAACTCGAGCCGCCCTTCGATATTTCCTCACAAGAAGCCGATGGAATCACCGATATCCACGCGCAGCCATGGCCAGTCCCGGATTATCCGCAAACACAGCCATGCATGGCAGGAGCAAAAAATCAGCAACTGTCTTGTTAAACAGGCCAAGCCAAGACCGGACCACTACATCCCTCGCCTGGCCGTCGAACTTCCAGTGATCAACTCAGAGTCGACCGCTCAGGGTCTATTAGGCCAGTCTACAAAAGCTGTCAAGGCATTCTGCAAGGCTTATCGGGACACGAATGAGGCATATGAGAGTCTGGACACTTCCTACCTTAACGAGCTGGCCGCTCTGTACCACAACGAAGTGAAAACATCTCGGTTAGAAATTGCTTGCGACACCACCCCGACATCACTTTGCAAGCGGCCAGCTGCAGTGGAGCTTAAGTATGAGGAGATTGTGGTCAATGACAAGGTCAAGTTGTCGATTGTTGAGAATAGAGAGAGAGCCAAGGCACTCAAACTGGGAAGCATTCACCCGGGACTCTGCATTGCTACCATGGATATTTCCAGAGTAGTGGAGCGAATCATGGAACTGGCCTTGTCATCTCAGGAAGATTCAAGAAATGACGAAGCTTCTCACCTGCGAGATCTTGCCATCAGCACCTTCTTTTTCCTTCAGAAGGAGCTCCTGGAGGACGCGCGTGAATATCCTCCGACGCTTTTGCTCCTCAGCTCTATCGTTGAGTCCTTGGGAATGGAGATTGTGGCCAAAGACCCGACACAGACTGAGCCCATTCTGGATCTGATGGGAACAGACGACTTTCAGATTGTCCTTCTTTGCAAGACATTTTATCCGGCAGCGCTGACCTCAGAGTTTGTTCGACTGTACAGGCGGATTGCGACCTGCAAGGATTATGGGCTAGCCTCCAAGGACCGACTCTTGCGGCAGTTTGATGTTCAAGCTTGGGCACTAGACCCGTCCATTTCATCCGAAGGCCACGGAGGGCCATCTGTTCTGGATCGCCTCGCGTTCTATGAAGTGGCTTTCACAGCGATGGTGGTCCAACAGCAGCAACAGAATCAGGACGATCAGATCCAGGAGTCGACTGAACTGAGCGCACGCGACCGACTTGCGATCATCAAGTCACATCGAGAGCTGGCTGGCACTCTTTTTGTGAACTTTATCCAGCAGGATTACGTGGAGTACCTTCGAATATTGTTCGACACCTGTGGCACTATGTGTTTGGAGCCTGAGGTCCTCGAGGATTTTATCCGCATCTTGGGAGTGGAGCCACGACTGGTCCCGGGCTTGCTTGACGGTGGATCTCTGGACGACGCACAGAGGAAGGGAAGCAACACCATGACAACAGTTGGGCTATCGGACTATGACCTTGGATGTTTGGTCAAGTTCCTGGCAGAGTACTTCACCAACTGCCAAAACCAAATGGTGACAGGGAATCTCTTGGATCGATTCAGTAACTACGCCGTTTCGATTGCTAATCTATTCACGGTTATCTTGTGCGACGAGCGATATCTAACCCGATGGATGAAGTCCTTAGCCGAAAGTATTGGCTACAGCACCAACAACGCAGGAATTGATATCTACCCAAACAGCAGCAGTAGCAGCCCGATAGAGCGTCGTCGATCGGTAGGCCTGGAGTTGGTCAATATGAACCAGTGCCGAATCTGGGGCGATACCTTGATGGTCTTTGAGCCTTGGATGTCTTGCCTGACCGACCGTGCCGTGGAAGAATTTCAGTTCCAGAGACAGCAATCAGGAGCGAGTCGGATGCTGTTTACGTTTGTTGGAATTGTCTCCAAGATGATGGATGCCGTCCAACACCACTACCGCAACCACACCGTCCTATTGACGGCTCTGTTTGACTTGTACCTTGATTTGACCGAGGGCAGTACAGCTGGCAAGGGTTCTATCAACCAGACGATGCTGATCCACCAGCACTTTCACAGGCTCGAGTGGAAAGGATTGGAGTGGACTCGGGACCAGATTGACCATATCCTTCAAGTGGCCTCCAAAATCACGGAAGAAACGAGGATCGAGTTCTGGACCTACTTAGTAACAGTTGTCATGGACAAGGCGGATTCAGACTTGCGACCAAGGCGACTGGATCATGCTGATTGGCACCAGACCGAAGCTAGCTTCTTGACCTTTGGGCTCACGGTCTTGCAGGATGTGCATCTTGTTGCTGGAAACGATTTGGTTATCCGAGAACAGTTTCTGGAGCGATTGTGGGCAGTCATATTTGACGTCGGTGACTGGACACTGATGGATCATTCAGAGTTCAAACGACAAGTGGAAGCGATCAAAGTCCACTGGGAGGTTGTCGGTCCTTGGGACGGTTTCTCAACTCCTCTCGGATTGCTGCTACACTGGATGCGAATCGCTGTTGGGATGGAGAAAACAGATCTGAAAGAGTTTGGGGGCGAGATGGATGCCCAGAGTCAGCACTCTACTGGAGATACAGAGGAAGGAATATCTGTTGATCGGGTCCTTATTTATTTTGGATTTGTGACACAGCTTGTTCAAGCTCGCCTGGCGTCTTCGGCCGAGGACTCGCAGAGTGTGAACTTTAGAATGTCAGACATTCCTTTGGTGCTGACGCATCTCGGCCAGGTGCTGGACAGAATTGCAGGCGACCGTCTTCAGAGCCGGCACCCTCAGATCAGCCGTGCATTATTAGCGCTTGTGGGAGCCTTGAATCAATGTGGCAATGGCCCTCGATCGCTCTCGTCTCTCTCGAGTTCTCGCCCAGGGTTCCTTGAGCCGTTCGAGACTGTGTTCTGTGGTCTCAAGCGAATGATTTCAGATGTGGAGGTGATTCAACTGGACGTTGTCCGCGCCGTATGCCAGAAGGTGAACTCGATTCCTGCGATGGTCAACCTGCTGGAGGAGGCGATCGAGCGCGAGTTTTATCTGTGGGAAGGCAAGCAAGGCTCGACTACAGGAAGCCACCAACGATCCTCTTCGTCGTCGTCATCGTTGCATGGCTCCGGAACTACAGTGCAGGACGCAGCAGCGGTTTTTGGACTCGAAGAGACGACATCCTTGATGATTTCTCCGATGCCGATGATTGGTCACCAAGCACGGTTTACAAGGAGTGGAGGAGGAGGCGCTGATGGACGTGAATCATGGACGCGGGTTAAGACTACAATGGAGGCACCCGAGCTGAGCGAGGAAGAGTTTTTGGACCAAGCTCTAAAGCAGGGCTCGATCCTGACAATCCACGGCTTGTTCCTGCAGAGGCTCGAGATGTGTGAGGCGAGCCAGGAGTTTGACGAAGTTTTGGAGCTGGGTCAGGAGTTAGCACAAGTGATCTCGAAGGTAGAGCTCCTGGCGATTGAGCCCTGGAAGGCGTACCAGTCGCTGTTGTTGTTGAGAATGTTTCTGAACCTGGTTGCCAAAGAATCAGTTCACAGGTACGTTTATGTCATGCATGACCATGCAAATCTCTTCATTTCGACAATACCTTTTAACTCTTATTTTTTCAATGCGGAGCAAATAGTGTGTTGCAGAGTCGCTTCTTGACGTCGGTCATCCAGGTCTGTCAGACACTCGAGCTATGGTGCCAGGATAGGGACACCACTAAAGGAATGCTGAGCTCCATTGGCATGGGCACTCGTTCGAGCTTCGATACCAAGTTCCGCCTGGTGGTTCGAATCATCTACACATATCTCGTTGTGCGGTTGGCAGACAAGGGTGTTTCGATTCATCAAGTATCCAATGGAACTGCAGGAAGTGGAGGTGTGATGGCATGGAGACGAGGACGACAAACCAGTGGGGGCGAAGCAGGGTTGGGCACCTCTGCGCCTACAAGCGTAGGGTCGAAGCGGCCAGGAGACAAGAAGGATGTGGCGACACAGTTGATCGACACGCTGGTTCAGTTGCCTGTCAAGAATAAGGACTATTCACTGATCTTTAATAAGCCTCCCCAACCACAACTTCCGGCTGCTGGAACGATGCCATTGGGAAGCAGCCTTGGACCTCTCTCGGTTCCGTCGTTGGCATTGGGATTATTGTCATCCTCGTCGAGTTCCCCATCTCCGTTGGACATTGTCAAAAGAACCATCTTGCCGTCCTCGGCATCATCACCTTCTTCGTCGCCCAAACCCTCTGCAAGCCACCAGCGCACGGGATCAGCCTCGACAACACGATCGGCGTCGTCACCGAAGCGTGGATATACATCCAGCAGGACGTCCAACGACTTGTCTTCATCTGCACCTTCATCAGGGATCGCGATTATGGGCAAGGGGGGGTCGGTAGAGAGTCATCATTCACGATTCTCCACTGGAGGTAGTTGGGACGACAGCGCAGGATCGCTTTTGCTGTACGACCGCTTCAACAGCAACAGACACGACTCGTCTATGGTACCTTCAGCTCTGTCACCTGTCTCAGCTGGGCTGGTATCCACCAGGAGAAAGTACTACCAGCAACCACTCTTCCCGTCTGGACTGTCTTCGAGTTCAGCGTCGTCCTTGTATCCGACTGAGCAGCGGTTCAAGCTGCAATACGGCACAAGACATGAGGGTCTGGAGGACTTTGAGTGGGCAGTGCAGCAGGTCAAGGACCGCAGGTTCCGGATCCTGGAGGCAGCCGAGGTTCTGACAGAGGTTATGGATCGTTTCTACGATGGTGACGATTACTTTGTCTAAATGTATCAAACCTCAGTAATAAATATGTTCCTTCAAAAAGTAGGAGATGTCGGTCATTTTGGGATCAATAATTTTGTTAAATATTCCTGAACCTGATGTCAGTGCATTGAGGAACTTCCAACTCTGCCCCGCTTATTTGCATAGTATGCGTGTGTACACGAAGCGAACAACTTTGTCTCTTTTTCTTTCTGTTTCGGTCGATCCGTCTTCATCTCACGAACAAAAAGACACACGATGCCACAGAGAAACGTCTTTCTTAACCCCCAATTTTGGAAAACATACGTCGCCTCTTCACGCTACTCCCATGATCAGATCCCTGATCTCGATTCAAAAGTGGCAATTGTGACGGGAGCCAACACGGGCCTCGGATACGCCACCGCTGTCACCTTAGCCGCCCACGGTGCACATGTCTTCCTCGCCTGTCGCAGTCAGGAAAAGGCTATGGAGGCGATCAAGCGCGCCAAAGCCGAGATACAGAAAGACTATCCGACACTGCGAGCTGCTTCCAACCCAAAGCTCGAGTTTCTGGAACTGGATCTGAATGACTTGAAAAAGACACGCAATGCGGCGCACGAGTTTTTAGCCAAAGGACTGCCGCTGCATATCCTGGTGAATAACAGTGGCATCGCGGGATCGCCCTTTGAGTTGAATGAAGCAGGGATTGAGAAGGTTTTCGCTGTAAACCACTTGGGGTAAGGGTATTAGACGGTCTCTCGAAATATGCTCCTAAATGTGTTTAATGCCCTTTTGAACGAATGTTCTTCTCTCCTATACAGTCCATTCTTGTTCACAATGGAGCTGCTCAATCGGATTAAGGAATCCCAACCATCAAGGATCGTCAATGTCAGGTATTGTATCCCATGCACTCCTTTCGACAAGCAAAACCATATCCAGATGGCATCAAAACACTAACAGATTTTAGAATAACTCGATTAGTTCCTTCGCAGCCGAGTTTGTCTCCGGTGTCGACATCGAGACCTTAAACGACTCCACAAGCGCCATCAACACCGGCTCCAACATGATGCGCTACGGCCGCTCCAAACTCTGTAACATCCTCTTCACCAAGGCACTCGCCCGTCGCGTCAAGGACGAGAATGTCTACGTGAATGCGAGCCACCCTGGTATCGTCCGCACCGAGATTGGCCGCCGTTCGGAAGAGCACTATGGCCCGAACCTGAGCAGGGTGATGGAACTCCTGACCGGAATCGTGTTTTACACGCCCAAGGAGGGGTGTCTGACCCAGGTGTACTGCGCGACCAGCCCTGAGATCGAGAACAGGGATGTGAGAGGCAAGTACTTCATCCCGATTGCGAACGAGCTGCGACCCAACCCTGCGTCGGAGGACGTGGAAGCTCAGGAAGCGCTGTGGACCTATTCTGAGAAGTTGGTGCAGGAGAAGGCCCCTGCTTAAACGTCAGTTAGGTAGCGGCGTAAAAGGCCAGGGCGTGAGCCAATAGAAAAACACTGAGATGTGTCGCATGTGCATGTTGTACCAATGTTATTTTTGTAGCCCTCGCCTCTTGCTTCGCCATGATCATAAATGGGTCTTTCCTTGCAACGAGAAAAAAATTATTGAATGTTCCTCTTCTTCTATAACCATCAACTCATATTTGTCCTCTTTCCTTACAGACCATCAAATGACCTTTCTCCTTTATTGCGGTTAGCCACACCTCCCGCACCACGTTGCGCCACTCGACAGCGATCCAGAGATCGAAGTCACCCCTTTTATGACCATCCACCTGAATGGAGTCATAGCCACCAACAACGCCTGGATCATCTCCCAAGGTTCGCCTCTCCTTTTTACCTTATGTTTTGTTGGCGTCTCGAAAGGGGTTTCTGTGGGCCACACAGTCCCATCGCGTTCTCATAAGTTTATAAGGATGCATTATAAGTACAACCACATCTCGTTGATTCCCTCGAAAACTACGCAGGCATCAGTACGCAGGAGGGAATGACTATTGACGCAGCAGGCATTGTCTCTGGTCCTCAAGTTGATGAACTGACTCTTTCGGTGAACAATCAATCCTCGACCACTACTGACCAGAGATCAAATGTACCAGTACATGATAGACTACTAAGCAGCACTCTTTAGTCCTTTGGCCCACTTTTGTTTATACGAGTTGACCGGAGGTGACACTACGGCTATTCTCGATGACCCCCAGGGCCCGTTCTTGTTTTCGAAAGTTATGTTCTCTAATGGCCTAGAATCACGTCTTGCTCGGGATTACTGAAGGTCGTTGGGATTTTCGCTCACACCGCTCAATCTTGCTTAACTTCAACTCCCAATCTCGACTGCCTCTAGGTCTTAACCACCATTGACATGACTTATTCAGCCTTAAACGAACAGTACCTGCGCCACTCGGATAGAAGTCGATAGCCTAAACTCTTTTATTAACCTGAAGCCTACGTTCATGTCCATTGTACAAATGATAATGAGTACGCGACGTTTACTCGGATTTAAATACAAATAGGGCATTGTACACATGTTGAAGACCGTGTTTCTACGGGACAAGGTACACCGCCGTGCATATGAGGCGAAGGTCAAATGAAACCAATCTGTGCATACGCGCATTGTTTTGCTGGGTGAGGTCTCACATAAAATCTTATTGTACTTAAGGGCTCCTTTGCCTGTACTTAGATGTGTCAATAAATCATCTGTTGGCAAGTGTAGCAGTTTAATTCTTTCATGAAGGGCGACCTCTTGTATTTACTTGGAAGATGTTCTACAGCTGACTTCTTCTCTTAATAGCAACTCTAAACTAGAAGGATAGTACGGTCCAGTGGGGGGAACAAGACAAGAGTGGCCAAATGGGCTCTACTCATTCAATGAATGTGAACGTAGAAATTGCCTGGACGCAATGGGACCTCACGGACATTGGTGTTAGTGTGTGGAGCCTCTATCATCATGTTGTTCCCGGAGTACACAGCGACATGGTGAGTGTTGCCGCGGGGACCATAGAAGATGAGATCCCCAGGCTGGAGTCCTACCCGGCTAATTACAGTAGAGTGTTTGCTGTCGAGTTGCGAATCGCTATTGCCTGGTCCAATATCGAAGCCCAGGCCTTTTCAGATGGCATAACGGGAGAGGCCACTATAGTCAAAGCCAATAGTTTCTGGGGCGCGGCACGGTTTCGGGCCTGTGTAACCAACACATGTGCCTGCGGTCTTGCCAGGAGTACGTCCATGCCCACCACCCCTAATATGTAGTTTAGTCCTCACAATCCACTTTCAGGTCAACCACTTTCTGTTTGCCACAAAGCTGGAATAAGGTGTAGCCAGCTCCGGTCATTATCACCTACCAAGAGTATGGGACACCGAGTTGGCTGCGGGCTCCGGCAACGATCTCTGGGCCACCTGCAAACACGATTGAATCAGCTGAGAGGACAAAGACAACAATAGCGATAATGAAACGCATGATGTTTGAAGTTGAATAAGCTAAAGGAGGTAGAATGCTGAGTGGGTGGAGGGAAGGGTTGAGAGTGTTTTTACGAGCCCAATATCTTGGGGGAGGATCATATGTGAGTTGGTGCAGGATAACAGGTACGTGCGCCTTCTTTATATACGAGAAAAGGGTTGGACCAGAGGCGAGTCAAATCGAGTTGTCATTTGGGCTTGAGGAGAGAAACCAATCAAAGAGACATCTACGGATGGTGAAAAGTTCAAGGGATGCAGGAAAAAAGGGGAGGGGGGAGGGAAGCCGAACAAAAGATGGGGATGCAGAAAAAAGGGGAATGTAGAACAAAAGGGGGGGGGGGGCATCGAAAAAATCATGGTGCCATACAACTGGATAACTGGCTTGTGGTAGCCAAGCGTTCATAGCGACGTTGCTTTTTGATCCTTCGATTGGCTTCATCTCCGCCAACTTCATTCGTCGTTGATCTCTTCATATCACTCAGCTGAGGGTCAGGAACAACAAAAGTTGACTTATAGGGTTCCGCGCCGGCATCAACAATAACAATGATTGTATGTGGACTCCACTTGTTGAAGACCAACGTCCTAAACAAAAACTGCCGCTCTCTTGGAGTTTGTCTGACTGCTGAGCAGTAGAACGTGATCGGCCAGAATTCCTCTACAACCTGTAGCTATTTCTTCTTTCTTGGCTACAAGCGCAGTCCGCTTAATGTCGTTCAATACGACAGTCGCTCTGGAGATCTATTTTGGAAGCAGGACGCGTGCAGAAACTTCCCCACCTATGGTGCAAGAAATTTCAGGAAACTGCATCAATGCGCGGGTTTCTGTTTCTTTGACAAGACCGCCTTCATCATCGCCCTCGAGTCCTTTCACGACTCTGCCCTTCTCTTCCTTTGTCCCGGGAACTTTCGGTTGCATTTCAATTTTAGTGTCACGAGCCATACCCAAGGGAATGGAAGATGCACAGGGTGGGAGTACTTGCCACATGGTAGGTGTCAACAACGGAAGAAAATAAATAAACTTTGGGCGAAGCTAGGAAAGTGGTTTTTTTTTGAGGGTGCGCGTATGTTCATAAGAAATGAAGTGACACAAACACAAATGCCCAAATCCACAACCGTTCGAAAGCATGTCGCATCCACTACATTTTCGCAATAATGAAACGTCGTTCAAAGGTTGGCCTTTCTCTATGGCTCTTTTTTTGTATAAAACATAATCATGCACCAATATCTTCTTTCGCCTCACTCCACGCTAGCTCATTACTCTCCACTCTCTCTTTCACTTCCAACAATCCAACCCGCTCTTAATTCGCCTTCTTCACCATGTCTCCGCCATCACAATTGAATTATCAAGTCCTCTCCCCACGTCTGGTAAGTACACATCTTTGACAAATGCTGACTGAGTCTGGCTACTTTGTCTAACAGCTCCTTTATTTGCGTAGCCTGTTCTGTTGCAAAATGCCATCCCGGGATTTATCGACCCTGAGCTCGACGAAGATATGCCTCTGGATAAAATAACATCATGGCTAGTTCTATTCGTTTTTATTTTTTATTTTTTATTTTTTCAAGAGACGAAGGAAGTGCAGGGCGATAACATGTTTCTATTTCGCCTTTTCTTTCAGGTGCCATCAATGCACAGAAACATGGCCTTCAGAACGAACCTTCCGTGCCTCCTCCTTTGGCAGAGTCGCCCGTGAATGAACCTGTCTTTGAGAAATCCGACAATACCGACCCAAGCACTCCTCAGTCTCCCAAATCTCCCAGTGTGCATACCTCGGAAGACGTCAACGTTGACACACCGAACGGCTCTCTGCCGCCTCTTCCTCCAAACACAAACCAGCCATATTAGAACCGGCAACAGAAGTGTCTTGGAGCGTTATCACTCTTGGCAAGGCCAAGACACTTCCACTTTGTTACGCTCTTTCTTCTGTCCATTGAAGATCGAAAAGAAACTCCACTCCCTCATTCCACCAACTGGTCGATCACACATCCTACATGGAGAAAATGCTGTCTTTTGCACAACAACCAACAATTGTTGCAGTCCTCACGCAACACGCCAACACTTCCACCAACATCACCATCATCATCTTCTACTATTCACCACCATTGACATCAGAATCTTCAACACCACAAAACCACATCCACCTTCCACACACTGTCACTTCATTTATTTTTTCGCTCCAAGCCAACAGAAAGTAGGATCAACAAACATTTCAAGCTCTCCAACAATTTTCACCTTTGATTCGTTGCGACCATCTCGTACTATTCACCTCATTTTCATCTCTCATTCTTCATCGCTACATGTCCATGATCTCGGCACAAGGCCATCGAAAAGTACGAGCCAAGTACAGTGCGTTCTGCAAGGCTTTCGTCAACTTAAGAGAATTAAAAAAGTATCAATATGTTTAATCTACATCCCTGATTTCTACATCCCTAACATCTCACTCCTAATAGCCATATCACTATTATGTGTAGCATACTATCTTGTGGTATATCTTGAAGCGAATAATACCTATACTAATAACTGTAGTAACTGTAACAACCTCGATATTGATGAGAAGGAAAAGAGGGGAGGAGGGTGGTGATGGTGGGGGCAACGGGAAAGAGAGAGTCATCGCGGATTGTCTAAGTGGAGACAACTGCGGCATCAATTTCTGCACGTAAAAAATACCGTATACGTCATCTTAGTTTGATCCGTCCATGTTCACTTCGCCTTTCACTCTGTGACAATTTGGAGATTCGCCCCCTTGTCACCGAGTATGTCTCTAATGTCAACATCAAGGCCTAAAACTACCCCACAGGCGCCATCAACACCAGATCCGCTATGCTGCGTTAAGACCACTCCAAACTCTTCATCCTCCTCTTCATCCAGGCTCTGGCCCACGTGCAACTTTTTACCTGGTTACCTTCATTCCCATGGACAGTTTCATTTTACTACACTGCGCAGAGACTGAGCATGGGAGTGACCCAGCATTAAAATTGTTTTGAGAGGCCTCACCTCACCCACAACTACTGAGAGTGCAATTAGCAAGAGCCAATCCAAGGCAGTGCACGTTGTTTAGTGGTGGAGGCGTCACGTTGTGTTTGAAGCATGTATCATCGTGTTCCTTGTGCTTTTGGAGAAGGATACATCGATGCGACCACTTTTTCTATTTGAATTAAAACTGTACGCTCCTTTCAACATACGAAAAAAAAAAGAATCCGACCCTTTTCTTTGGTTTTGCGTAACCTCCAGTTTGGGCTTTGCTGATTCGCCTATTTCTGACAAGGCAGAGGAATATTGTTGCGAACACAAACACATTTCCTTGCACACACACAAACCCTCTCTCCCTCTCCCCCCAGAGGGGTTACTGTTGCTTGCATCTTTGCGCGACGTGGTCAGTGCATCACGTGTCTGGCTCAACACGGATAATTTCTTTCTTTTAGTCATGGTGTGAATGTATGGTTTGTTCCTCCGTGTTCTTATTTTACTCATGGGCGTTAATTGCATACCAAAGAAACAGTTTTATGCTGCAACGAAAGAACCCCAACGAACTGTTATGGAGAGCACTTGTCCCTCTTAATCTCGTTTGTTTGCTTGCAATCATGCAAACTCTCGCTCCTGTCTGCAACTATGAGATGCATATGAAGCATGTGCCAAGCTTCGCCAACAGTTACAATTCTTCTAACGTCCGACTTCGTATTCATTGACCATTCTTTCGTTACTTTTTCCCGCCTATTATTTTTCTGCCCGTGTTTATGTGGTTCATCCAAGTGAGAGAGTGTGTAAAAAGGCTTATCGTGGAGAACCCGAGAACTCTCTTCTGTCGATGTTGCCCACTGATCTTTTCTGTCTTTTAGGGTCATTTGAGACATACGCAGCAAACGCAGATGCAAAATGGATAGGCTAGGTAGAAATAGAAAATGCGTGTTTCCCACCTGCATTGCATAGGTCATTTATTTTGAACGTTTGCCTTAGGCATGCTCTCTTCCAATTGTTTTTATCACTGCATACCACATCAACAAAACTGTCATATTTGTGCATTGCAGGGTCCTGGCTCATACTGCGCGGTGTCTCTCCACAGTGGAGGCAAAAAGAAAGAAAGGTGAGCTATGCAAACAGATATCAGAATAAAAAAACATATTGCTATTTGGTAAGATTGCGAGACGAAAGGCTTTAAGCCTCAAACATGCAGCTCTGTCTCTCTCTCTCTTTTCCCGCAGCACTAGCCGCAAGGTCTAGAGTCGGCAAAGGTGACGGATAAAAACCTTCACTAATTGGTGGAACTTCTCCCGTGCGCCAAATCTCGTCCATGAACTTAAATCTCTCCACCACTCCGTGTCAATTGATCTACGAATAATTAGGACGACATCACATCCGAGACGTGGCGAGGTCCGTGGGTCACGTGTCTAGCTTCCAATTGATTTCACTGCCCACGACAAGCTTCGTGTTCTATTTTCGCTCAGGTGTAAAAAATGACACATCCAAAAGAACCTATTTTTGCGCTGCAACGAATGGTTTCTGAGATTGCGTCTTTGGTGTGGACCGCAACAGATGATGTAAATCAAACAAAGGAAGAAAGAAAACTACACCACCTGTTGAGAGCACTTTCATTTTTCCAAGAACTGAACAGTTGTCTGGAGCGACTCATCATATAAAAATGTGCCAAGCGTTGTCAGGGGTGCTACTCGCACTCTTTCCAATTACAAGAAGACACTTCCAGTCCCAACCACATTGTTTTCCCTGTGAGCAATTGTGAAAAGTGCTTGTTGCTTATTGTGAGCCTGTGATGTGGTAGGGGTCTTGTGAACTCATACATATTGATGCTACTTCACAACGTCCGGCGAAGCATATCTTGTCTTTTTTCATTTGGTCTCTCTCTCCCCTTTTTTTTTGTGCTCTCAACGTTCTTTTCTACAAGGTATATAAAGATCCCGCGCCGTGCTGCTCTCGACTACGTTAGGTGTCGCAACAAACAGCATCAAAAAATGAGGATGCATGATGACAACACACGAGTGGCATTCATTTCGCCTCTTTGTTTTTTTTTTTTTTTGATTTGAGAGATGAACAGATGGGTAGCAGAATAATTTATCTTTTGGGGGCCGCAAGCGTCTGCGTGTATGTTGCACAGGCAAAAGTGCACTGTCCTACCTGCCCACCGCTCATGGGTCGCTCTTCTCCTTCGCCTGCATTCCTCGGCCAGCTGACAACCCAACCATCTCCTCATCCACATTAACAAGACAAAAGATTAATGCGAATATATGCTGCACGCCAGTCGTACAAAGATCAAGGGTGTGCACTGGTAGCCAGGATGGTCAAGGAAAGGAACGTCGAGACAAACATATGTTACAGCACACTCTAAAAAATATGTTTATGCTGAGAATGTGCTCGGTGCAGACTATCTCCACACCGAGGAGGGGGGGGGGGCAGCGATCAGAGAAACAACAAGGAAAATAGAGGCCTCTTGTTGTTTGGCACAGAAAAGGACTCAAGGCGGCTTTGGATTCTGCTCTCGAACTGCATACCTCGACAAACTTCTAAGGACGTAGACAAAATAGATAATGAAAACAAAGCAGGTGGACTGAGGGTGAACTGCCTCGCGTATTTATCAGAAGTACTTGTGACCAGTAGACTGCTACAAACCGATGGCCACCACCAGATGTCGCATCCATCAGCATTTTCACAAATACCCCCATTCCAATGAACAAAAACATGTTCATTCATGCACGCAAATGAAGCCTATTTCGAGCTCCATTAACTCTGCCATTGTCCAATGAAGTGCATGACGCTTGCAAGATCTGTGGAAAAGTTGTATAGAAGTATGGGCTAACGTTGAGTGGGACATGCAGACACAGTGCAAGAGGTTCTGTTCGTTCAAGTGTTTCCATACACAACATACCCAGCAAGTGGACTAGGTTTGTACGCGTAATTTAGGTGGCCTCATACTATGCGTTATATCTAGACCATGGAAGTGGACAAACAAGCGCTGCAAAAAGCCAAAAAGCCAGGCCAAGCCAAAAAAAAAAAAAAAAAAAAAAAAAAAAAAAAAAAAAGTTGGCGATGAGCTTTTGAGTCAAATGATAATCGGAGAGCGAAAGAGTGGCAGGGTGCTGTACCCCAGGCTTGTGCGTGCATTTATGAAAATTGCCGCTCAAGCCATCAATCTCATCCTGTCCTTCCTATCCATAATTTCATCCATACCATTCATTCCATCCAGAAAAAGACCAACACAAACACAAAAAATAAGGCACACACACACCATCACCTTTCTCTCTCTCTCTTTCTCTCTCTCTCTCTCTCTCTCTCTCTCTCTCTCTCTCTCTCTCTCTCTCTCTCTCTCTCTCTCTCACACACACACACACACACACACACACACACACACACACACACACACACACACACACACTACACACACACACACACACACATAAGCACACCCATTTGGATCAGTTGAAGACAAAAGCAGGGCATTGTATGGCAACGTAGCCCAGCGCTCGCACTAAACTCTAAAAATGCATGCTGTGTCCGAGCACACAATGATTCATTTGATGGATGAACTCCGAATATTGAAAATGATCAGATGTCCAATGTCCTTCTGGGGTTGGCGAAGAAAGAAGTAAATGTGTGAGAGGTCAAAGTACCCCGCACTTGCTTCGATGGTCCACGGATGCTTCGCAACACGTGTCATCATTGCCTTGTTATCACTTCGACTCTCTGCATTTTCCATTTTATTTTCAGTGTGGCAATTTTTTTTTTGGGCAATCAAAATAAGTTACTCCTGTCCAAACCCGACTGTCTCCTCCACAGCCAGCGTCAGCTTGTTTGACCAACACATCGTACGACTTGTATGGTGGAAGATCAATACGGTTGAAACTAGTTGATAGTAGAGACAATTAAAGAGTTAGAACCACAAACACACGAACACAATGAGCACCAAATAGTTGTATCATTGGGGAGTTCAAGTCAATTGAGCCGTCGAACTTACCAGGTGTGACTCTTGGGCAGCTGTCCAATCTCACCAGCTTTCTCAATCGTGAAGCGGCGGGGACCATCGCTTCCCTGCAGATCCTTAAATCCGTTGACAGGGATACGAGAAGTACCCGTTGTGAACTGTAACAAACGCGCCTTCTTCTCCGAGTCCCATGAGCGGATGCACTTCCAGAACCACTGCACAACCTCGTCCTGCTCAGTGTAGCCACGGTAGTCGGTGTGCTTCTTCCAATCGTCGCAGTCGATTTCAGAGATACCGCCCATCAACAACTCCAGCTCGCGCTCGTCAAAGACAGTGACCAGCTCCTGAGGAATCAGCTGGTGGAAACCCTCGGCAAACGCCTTGAACTGCTCCTCTACACGGCGGGAAATGCGCCACTCGGTCATCAGCTCCACGTACTCTTTCTTGTTCTCCTCTGTGACAATAATGTCTCGTCCGCCTGGCTTCAAATCTATCGTCACCACTTCACCGAAACGTTCGTCGTTGGTCGAGAAAGTTGTATCCAAAATTTCGGCTCCATTTTCATCATCTCTGTAGATGTGCAAGAATAAATAAAAGAGAGGCTGATTAATAACCAGCAGCAATAGCAACACCAAGTGGCCTGAAACCGGAAAGATAACTTACAACAACCAGTTCAAGTTGCGGTGGACGTCGGCGTCGACAGACTCGAGATCGGCCAGAGTGACCTTCTTCTTCAAGATCATCTTGTAGAAAGAGACGATAAAGAAGGCATCCAACAGACGGCGGTGGAAAATTGCCAGACCGACAACACGTCCAATGAACTTGAAGTAGTTCAAGTGCTCCGAGTTGATGTTGGAGTGAGGGTTGATTTGAAGGGTATAGTTGTCGTGGGCAGAGTACTCAAAGAGACAATAGAAGGGGTTGAACATCTCGTGCGAGAGAAGGAAGAAGAACTCTCTAATGAACGTGATTAAGATAGTGGTCGTCAGTAAAAAATTCAAGTGCTTGCAAACACACTCATTCCTTGATCGAATGTTCATACCTGGAAAGACCACCATAATCCAGACCGTCTTCGCCCTCGAACTTGATCATGAGTCGCTTCTTGAGGTCGGTGGGGGACTGTCGCATGATCTCATGGTATGCGTCCTCAAAAATGTGCGATCGGCGAACCTTCATATGGCACTGGCCAGGGACAGGGCGCAATGCTGGTTGGGATCTGAAGTAAATCAACTTTCTGCGGAAATCGCGCTTGTACTGTGGCACACTCTGATCCAAACTACTTGGAAGGCGAGGATCTGTTATCGAAAGTCCCCAAAAAAAAAAAAAGTTAGTCATGTTGTCCTTGTTGCTGGCCCACGTTCGTAATGATGTCTTCCTTTTGATCAATCGCCTTACCATCCCAGGTAGTAGTCTTGGTGTTGTGGTCCACAAAGTACACACGGGCAGTGTTGGTGAGGCGCATTTCCCACCCTGATGGCAAGGCTCCCAGTTGTGAGACAGGCTGCTGGTGAACGGCCACTTGGTTGGTTGAGCTGCGAGGGTCGCTCATGCGAACATACTGCTGTCGACGGGGATCCACCCAGGTGGTCGCACGGGTGTTGTGATCCACGTAGTAGGGACGTCCTTCTGGGGTCAATCGCTGTTCCCATCCTGCAGGCAGTGGTCCAGAGCCCGCAGTAGTAGCGTTCAAGCTAATGGGTGCAAGTCCAGCACCAGTTGTTGAAGAGCCGGTCGCTGTTGTGCCTGGGACAGTTGCTGCAGCAGGATTGGGAGAAGCGCCACCAGACTCTGCAATGTTCGTGCTAGAGGACGATCCAGGCAAGGGCGAGCTTCCTCCTGAACGTTCACCAGGGAGTGCACGATTGTTGTGTCGCTGTCTCTCCAGTTCGGTTTGGTCCGTTATCTCCTGAGCGCGCTCGGGTGTTGAAGCAGTCAAGCTAAGAGAAAATAAGTAGAGTCAGTCCCGAGTCTTCTCTCTTCAGTACTCAAGAACATTATCCTGGTTGTTTACCTTGGTCGAGTCCAGGTTGTCTGGCGGGTGTTGTGGTCGACATAGTATGTGCGTCCAAGCTGATCCACACGACGCTCCCAGCTAAAGTTGGTATTCAAGAGTAACGGTTAGAACAGCCCAAAGTTTAGATACGTCGGAAAGTGGGGTTTTGTTTCAAAATATGACTCACTTTGGTGGCAGTGGTCCATGCTGATCTTCATAAGGCGTCATTTGGCGACCTCCGTTTGTTGTGGCAACAGCCGGTGATGCTGGGGCAGCTGCAGTAGGAGTAGGGGTAGTTGACACATTACCGGGGTAGATGCTGCTGTTGCGGGGATTGGTGGTTGCGTTGGAAGAGACTGCCGAGATCACTGAGGGTGTGCGCTGGTGGGAGGTTCCTGGCTGGAGTGCGGTGTGGTTGCCGTTGCTGTTGCTATTGGCGTTGGCACTTTGGGCCCCAATGTTGGAGGAGATGTTGATGATGAGCTTTCCTTGAACAACAACATCGTTTGATCCCGACTTTTTCAATTCTGTCGTCAGCATTTCTACACACGCCACATATAAAATCATAAGTGTCAGGGCTCTTGCCATCAATGAAAAGTCAAGACACACAACAAGCCATAGCGGAGTAAGTGTTACCATCGCCGCCAATGTTAACATCAAAGACATCGCCCATCTGGATGTTGACGGTACCAAGGAAGCCCTGGTCCTTTTTCTTGAATTTTTTCTGGTCAAAGATTTGAACTGCGAGGACGCTCTTGTTGGTCACAGACCTGTAACAAACAATAAATTTCAAATGCCAAGAGCCAAGAGTGAGTATATTTGTGCATTTGTGGTATGAGAGAGACCAGTGGTGGTGGACAACAGCCCAGGGAGTCATTGTTTTGTTCACATACACCTCGAAACTCTCGTTCCAGTAAGGGTTCAGGGTCTTTTTCATGACGGTGGTGGTGTGTGTCTGATCGCCATCGACAGTGACCACAGCAAATGGGTCAGGCAGGCCTAAGGTTTCATAATACCCAGTGAAAAAATGGTGAGTATTGCTGACGTGGGTTCACTTCCATGGGGACAACAGGGAACAAAGCGGAGTCGCGATGCGGAAGGCAAGATATTTATTCACTTACGGAATACATCCCGCTTGTAGAGACCATCCGCTGCGATGACTATTTTTGAACAAAAGGAGGCAATCAACAGATGAGCCAAACCATGGTTAATTCTATTTTTCCATGAAGACAAGTGAGAGAGACAGAGAGACAGAGAGACAACAGGAAGAAAGACAGGGGGCAATGTGGGCGGAATGGTGCAATGGAGTCGGGTGGACAGTGTAGTATGTGTGCGTGTGCCTGCGTGTGGGTGAGTGAGAGAGCGAAGTGGGCGTATGTGTGTATCGCGTCGAACATGGCTGTTGGGCACATGGTCACCCCCCCCCCCCCTTTCATTAAAGTTGAACAGCCTGATGAATGGCCGGCTCATGTCACCCCCTCCATGGAACAACATCCATGGAAGCCAAGGATAACGTCCAATCCTCGATGCCAGTTATGATAAGAGAGGACCACTTTGATTATTGCTAGCAGAGATGAGGTCTGGTTTGGTTCTGGCAACTTACCAGTCAAGCGAATCGTCCGCCTAGTTGCAGTGAAAAAAGGAAACAAAGAGAGAGGTTATCTGTTAGACGACATGGCTCAGGATGGGGAGGATAGCAATATGACCAGGCGTGTGTATGTCAACAGCAGAAACACCCTACTTTGTCAAGGCTGTGGAAGTCATAGCTTGAGAGGGGGTGGTGTACCAACGAGTGGTGTGACTAATGGAGCGTGTCTACTCTTTTCTTTTATGCAAAGTGTGTAGTGGTGATGGGTGTGGAATGGAGTAGAGTGGGGTATGGGTGGGCGTGTTCTAGTATGACACTGCTGGGGATGATGGTGGGGAGGAGTAGACGAGAGACGAGAGAAAGAGAGAGAGTGTGTGTGATGGAGGGAAGGAGGAAAGGAGGGAGGGCGTGATGAGCAATTGAAAAAGAGAAGGATGGGAAAAGAGAGCGATGAACAAAGAGGTGACTTTCTTGGATGAGGTGCGCAGATTCAAAAAAATTATCCCTCTCTGCTGCGAGAGTCTGCAGTGGCGCAGAACATGCGATTAATTTGTCCTTGCAGGGGATTCCTGCGACTCTTGAGGGCTTTATGAATTGACACCCTTCTTTGCTGATCAGGCCTATACCACATTCAGCATCCCATACAACACTCTACCATTCATACGTCCTGTACACACACAACCAAAATGGACTCAACCTCAGCGACACCTCCAGCAAAGAAGCCCCTGAAGAACCCATGCAACCTGTGCCAATCCGTCAGAGCCATCCTCAAGCGACCCAAGACGGGGCAGCAGCTGTGCAAAGAATGCTTCTTCCATGTCTTTGAGACAGAGATCCACAACACCATCACAGACAACAAACTCTTCAGCCGTGGAGACAGGGTCGCCATCGGTGCCAGTGGTGGCAAAGGTAACTAACTTGGTAGTCATTTCTAATCACTGAGCGCCGATTTCGAATCAACCTTTGTTTGCCGAGTGGGACGACCAAAAAAATCTTTTTATTTTTGTCCTCCCCCTCGTGGTGTGTGCCCTGTGTGTGTGCATGGCGACTTGCCTAGATAACGCCTCGAAAATAAGACACGTTGACATATTTCTGACTGCGGATCGCATCATTCTCTTTAACTGGACCATAGACTCTACGGTGCTTGCATATGTGATGAAGCTGCTGAACGACAGATACGACTATGGCTTGGATCTGGTGCTTCTGTCAATCGACGAGGGCATCACTGGATACAGAGACGACTCACTCGAAACGGTGAAGCGCAACAGAGACCAGTACCAAATTCCACTACTCATCATCTCGTACAAGGATCTTTACGGCTGGAGCATGGACGACATTGTCAAGGAGATTGGGCGCAAGAACAACTGTACGTGAGAAGATCATAAGAGATATTTTGCTCCGCATGACCAGGATGTTAGAGTTAACAAGATGACATGCTTTTGGGACCATAGGCACATTCTGTGGTGTTTTCCGTCGCCAGGCATTGGACAGGGGAGCCATCATGCTGAATGTCGATCATATTGTCACTGGACACAACGCGGATGATATCGCCGAGACTGTCCTCATGAACAGTAAGTATTTGCCTTGACACTTCGCTTTTACTTGTCCATCGACCTTTTACTGACAACTACTCTTGAATAGTCCTGCGAGGAGATCTGCCCCGCCTTCAGCGCTGCACATCCATCATCACAAACGACACTTCAGAGGACTCTTCAGGGATTGAGACGTCCAAGATTCTGCGATCCAAGCCCTTCAAGTACACCTATGAGAAAGAGATCGTCATGTACGCCTACTTCAAGAAGTTGGACTACTTCTCGACCGAGTGTATCTACTCGCCCAACGCATACCGTGGCCATGCTCGCGTGTTCTTGAAGGATCTGGAAGCTGTGCGTCGCACCGCCATTGTTGGTAAGGAACCTTTGTTTTCTGAGATGCGCTCGAATGTAATCAGACTGGAATTTGATACACAGGTAGTTAACATCGACTCTTTTTCTGTTCATTCTTATAGATATTATCCACTCGGGCGAAGCACTTTCGGCATCTGTCCAGGCCAACGAATCGACCAAACTCCCAACTATGTCCAATTGCACCCGATGCGGCTATATCTCGTCCAACGAGCTCTGCAAGGCTTGTCTACTCCTCGAGGGCCTGAACCGTGGATTGCCACAGCTCGGTATTGGCCAGACAACAAAGATTCGCCGCATGCACGACGCTGCTGCCCTCAACTCGACCTTGGCCTCGGGTCTCTCTGCTCCTAATCCTACATCTTTAGGATCCGAGGCTTCCTCTGCTAACGACACGAATAAGGACGCTTCAAGTAGAGGTGTTGTTGTCACCCATATCAAGGATCTGGAGCGGCTGACAACCATGCCCACCTTGAGCAGCGTTTGAGCGAGAAGCTTCGTCCGAACTAGAGTCTTTTTAGCATCTAACCACATATTTTTTTACAATGTATAACAACATCTTTATGATATCTATATGTTAATATTCTAATGGCAGTGTACAAGAAAGAGAATTGGGGTCGGGGGAAGGATGAAAGTAGAAAATATGAAGAGAAAGGCAATAAAACGAGAAAGAGGGTAAATTTTTTTTACTCCAAGGAGACGGTGGCGCCCAGATCCTCAAGAGTCTTCTTGAGCTTCTCGGCATCAGCCTTGGGGAGACCCTCCTTGACAACCTTTGGTGCACCCTCGACGAACTTCTTGGCCTCAACCAGGTTAATGCCGGGGATGATGTTCTTGATCTCGCGGATCAACTTTGCCTTGGCAGCAGCATCGAACTTCTCGAGCTTGACGCTGAACTCGGTCTTCTCGGCAATCTTCTCCTCCTATGAAGACGACAAAAAAAAGGAGTGTCAATAAAGGTCGTTCGTCCATGAAAGCATCCCGATCCGTCTAGTTTTCCTGCTTCCTCGGTATTTGTTTTTTAACGCACCTCAACGGGGGCAGCGGCAGCAGCTTGGTTTGCGGGGGCAGCACCTCCGACGGGCATAGCAATCTCCTGGATGTTGAGGCGGGTCTACAAGAGTATATTTGAATGCCAGTCATGATCAGTCACTCGATTTCGCCTTGCGACAATTACGCCAGGTTTCCCTCGGTATATTTCTCTTTGGCTTCACCTTCAACAAGGAAACCAAGTCAGCAGTCTGGAGGAGGGTCAATCCCGAGATCTGATCAACAATGGAGACGATCTTGGGGTCCACATCCTTGCTTGATCCAGGGGCATCCAACTTGGTCTCTGTGGAGTAGAAAGCGGCTCTGCTGACAACAGCACGAGGAGCGATTCTATGTGGTTCCATGGAAAGGTCATAAAGACAGGAAAAAATGAGTGTCCGTCCAGCTGAAGTATGTTTGATCCGATCGCCAACCCAATTGAACGGATATGGCGTGTGCGAGGTAGAATACGAAGTGCCATACCTGGAGATGGTCCGAGGAGCGAGGCGGGCGGAGATGGTGCGCAACTAGAATATTGTCCACAGATAGTATGGGATAAAGTGTGTGAGGTGTAAGTGAGCCGGAAGTGTAACCAGAGGGGGTGAAGCCAGCTTCGAAAGTTCGCAGGAGTTCCAGGCGCCAGTAAAACAACTCGAAGACTGGTGGTTCTGGTCTAGCAGCACCAATAACATGATGCCTTTCTGTTTATTGCTGAAGTACATGCTCGCATGTTAGCATGCTGGAAAATTACCATGGTGATGTATATGGAGTCGGAGGATGTGGTGGAGCAGAATCAGGAAGCGTGGCATTCAACGTTTTCTTTTTGTTTTTGAGCTTCCGGAACAGTCACAATTGCTCCCACTAGCGCCTCGATTTTGCCACCAAAATTTGTAACTTGTAATTTCATCAGCTTGGGTCCAACTTGAGTGTTGTCTTCCTGTTCTTGCGCGTGCTTGTTTATATGTCATCCTAACGTAACTGCAGGTTACGCTAAACCGAGGGTCTTTGTAAACTCTTGCACTTGTCTTAGTGCATGTCGGTCATTCCTGCTGGGTTCATTCCATTGTCCATCTGCAGGTGCCTTCATTCAACTATATGGAAAGAGGAAAGGAAGAAAAAAGCGAAAGAAGAAAATAAAATGGAAGAGACTAGACCTCTTTTCTTTTCTTTTTTTTTTTTTTTGGATGCCAGTCGACTGGAGCATGGATTATTGCCTTTTCACCTTCATCCTCTTTTCTCTCTTTTGGCATGGACAGGATGGCTTTTTTTTTTTTGTTTTTATATATTTTTGTTCTTTTTCTTGTTTGGAAAAGTCTTGTTCTTATGCTCTTTCTCCTTCTTTTGATCAAGCATGCCCCACAATAAAAAAAATTGATGTTCAACGGAAAGACCCTCTTGTGCGAGAAAAAAACAAAGAAATGCAATAAAAAAAAAGAAAAGGTCGAAATAGAAAAAAAAGTAAAAGGTTGAGCTTGGATATCCGATAGTCTCCAGCAGATAAAGCGAGCAAAAAAAGGTCAAGACAACGAGTGTCTCGATCCTTTTGCTGTCCGTTAATCCTGTTCCCGATCCTTATCGATAATCGCCGGAAAGACAAATAAAATGTAAAAAAAAATCCGATATCGTTCCTTCTGTTTCCTTGTCCATTTCGTTTCCAGTTATCAGTTCGCAAGAGATTTAGTAGGGGGCGTAGTATCCACCGCGTCCACCGCGACCGCGTCTATAAATAGATTGAACAAGAAACATACGCGGTTAGGATCCAAGTTTGCCTTTGCTGTCGAATTTTTATAACAAACAAGATCATACATACCCTCCGCGACCACGGTATCCACCGCCGTATGGTGGGGGAGCTCCGTACATGGGTGGCTGCCCATATGCGCCATATGCTCCATGTCCGGCGAATCCTCCACGGTATGCGCCACGGCCGCGACCACGTCCACGAGCAGCCATTCCAGGAACATTTGTGCGCTTAGGAGTAACCTAGTGGGTGCAAAAGAAGGTTCAGTAAGTAAATTTTTCTCTTTTTTTGACACTCACTACTCGATTGGAAAGGTGAATCTCACCTTGATGAGACGAGCACGGAAAAGAGACTCGTTCAGGACCATGGCGTTTGCGACCGAGGCAGTGTCAGCAAACTCAACATATGCATAGCCCTTGGGCTGACCAGTCCACTTGTCGCACAGAATCGTGATACGGTTGATGGTGCCACAGGACTGGAAGTGAGACTGGATCTCCTCTGGTGTTGAGCCCCAGTCGACATTGCCCACATATACAGATCTTGAGTCGACAGCCTCCTTGTCTATTGGATAGTCATATGCCCAAAGAGAAAAATGTCAAGTTTTAACATTCAGGAGCGAATATCAAAAGAGGCATAAAAGCAATATTGTTATCGCATGCTCAGTCGTACCTTCTTCAGCCATGTTCATGTCTTTTTCGGCCTGGGCCTGCATCTCACGGAGCTTGGCGGCTTCAGCCTCCATCTCCTTGACACGCTGCTTCATGGCCTCGATTTCCTATTGCATATTCAAAATCACCCAAGTGGCAAAATCCACGTCAGTTGTTTTGTAAATCTTGGCAGGGGCCGAGTGTTGCTTTTCATTCCTGCTTCCATGACTATCCCCTTGCGTCCTGCTTTAGCTTAGTGGCTCTTATTTTTACCTCATCGCCAATATCTCTCTCGAGATCATCAGTGTCGGCAATAGCCTGGTTTGTGTTGTGTGAATCTTCAGCTGACATGTTTGTATCTAAATAGTTGAAATTATAAGGAAGAGAAGGGTTAGTTGCGTTCTCTTGGCAAATTTAGCAAAACAGGATCGTCGCAAAAAGAAGGCCAAGCTGAAAATCTTCATAAAAAGACGGAGATCGTGATTCAGGAGGCATCGACCAAGCAATAGGCGTAATGGTCTGGGTTGCGTACACACCCAAACAGCAAAGCAAAACACATCCCTCACACAAAAAGATGCATAACGAAAAGGAACAAGGCGACCTTGGAGCAGATACAGACAAATGCCGAAAAAAAAGAGAGAAGAGAAACATGGAGGAGGAGCCAGGGGCTGGGAAGGGAGGAAGGAAGCAAAGAGCAGTAGGCAAGAGGAGGGTGCTAAGGAGGCAACACGCCTCTCGTTGGTTTTTGTTTGTCCATAGCCAAAACAAAAGAAACTACACCATCGTTCTATGCGCCATTTAGGGAGGCCAAGGCAGATGGTCCATTCGCGATAATGTTTATATCGCTGCAAAGTCCTGATGCATTATTATCACACTGGTCCCCGACAGAGCATGAAAATTAAACATGCACTTCACAGTGCATGACACATGCACCAATTATGCATATTCAATCTGTACTCTTCCAGAAAAAAATTTTAAATCCTGGTCCAGACAATTCATCTTGAGGGAGGTGTGATCTTTGAGAATGTTACAAAATGTATTGGGAGTGTTATGATGGCTATCTGTACCTTTTTGTCTGTTTGGGCGATGGATGGGGAGTGGTTGTGAGTGAAGAAATAGAGTGTTTGTCTATTTCAGCAAAATGCTATCCAATAGCTTATGGTGACAATCGGAACACTCAAATTATCGCAAGTATTACGTTCGCCCTGCCCTATCTCACGAAACCGTCCACGACCAGACCCACAGACACCATCCAGACACCATGCCAGATAAGCGAAACGAGACTTGTGCCTGGGTCCATCGGTAGCTGTGGGCGATGTCCTCCAGATCTCGATTTAGGAATCAGCCCTGCAGGCCGAATGTTGACTGGAACAGGCATGCTCACCACCTTATGTTTCCGCACACCCTGGATCGAGCCCTGCTGCTCCTCCTTGGAGTGATCATTGCCATCCTTATCCTGACCGTCCTTACTGCTTGTAACACTTTTTGACTCGGAATCCGATCCTGAGAGTGATGAGGAGGTGGAACCACCCGGTACACGCGCCTTCCGATGTACCGTGGAGGCAGAGTCGCCAGTGGCGTCGTTGCTGAGGTTGATACTGTGAGCGGACGATCCCGTGGTATTCTGCCCCTCTGATCCCGATGGCACAGGTGGGAATGTGATGGACGCTTTCTTGCGCCGATTGCTATCCAGGACAAGTTTCCGCAACCCACCGTTGGGTCCACGGTTCCGCCTGTAGGCCGAGTACCAGTCTTCGTGACCAATGTAGATCTTGCCCTTGTGTCGATCGATCGAGCTGCGGAAAGAGTGGAGCCGAGGTTTTGGGGATTTCGGAGGAGGACTCTTTGGACACTTTTTGACATGCTGCTTCTTGGTATGTGGGCGATCGTCTTTGCGGTCCTGTCCGTGCTTGTGTACACTCCTGTGCCCTGATGAATTTACTGTGTCGCTCTTGTGGTGAACAGAGGACACTTGGGCACTGGCAGGCATCGAACATTGTGTGATCACCAGAATAGCTAGAAACGTTGTCCAAAACGCTAGAAAGGTCGCCCGCATTATTGAATGTTTTTATGTCCGAAAGTGTCTGTACGGTGGTTGTGGCTGACTTGTGCTTCCTTCCAAGGTCTTATGAAATGTAAATGCACAAATCAACATTGACGCCATCAGCCAATACTTGTGTCAGGGTGGACTTCATCTTGTTGGGGGAGATGGGAATGAGGAATGCGAAGAAACATGGAAGGATTTAATGACAACCTGCAAGCGGTCTGTGCCCATGAGTTTGTTGAACCTGCTCTGTCAAGAAAAGAGTGGCTGAGCTTATGCCGATGCGTGGATGGCGCCGGGAGCTATCAGACCGCGAGCCTCTCAATTTTCGAGGGCGGATCTCATTTTTGCCATCCTCCAATCATTCTTGCCTGCTATATAGTTATCCTAATATTCCGCAGGATAAGAACGTTTCTGTTGTCAGCCCATTGCTCCTCTCCGCTTGACGCCATAAAATGGATTACCATGCGAAACTGGTATGTCTGGATACTATGGTGGGACGAGATGGCAGCATCGAGCTGGTGTTTCGTGTCTGTTCACGCGCTCCTACCTTTGTCCATCTGACCCGTTGCCCTAACTCTAAGACGCCGATCTTCAGCTCCTTCAACCTGGTGTTGATCGTGACAATTGATCTTAAGTTTGACTGCTGGAAACGTAAACTGGAAGAACAGGTGTTCATGATCAATCCATGGCACAAATGCAAGTAAATAAGAATTTTCAGACATGGTGCCGTTACTCGACCTCGTCATGATATCATAATTTTTGGCTGTGTCAAATGCTTTGCGCCTTCAAAAAGCGCTTTAATGGTTCACGGGTGTTGTCATTCTATCTCGTTTGTCACAAAGCATCCGGGTGTTGTTCGCCATGCCTTTGTCGTTCGATATCGCCTTTCTCCTCTACCGCCCATGCTGCTTTGCATTTCCGTCTCCCTTTCTTTTCTTTTTTTTTTTTTTTTGTGTCCTGGGTGTTTAGTACTCTGCTGAATCTCCTATTTATCCATCTGGGCAGACTTTTGCCTTGTCGGATGGGTGTCAGTTGGCTTTATACTCGATGGGAGTTAGTCATTTCACCTATTTTCTGTGGCTTGACTGGGTTTTCGTGGTATTGGTGGACATCGTTGGTGCTTTTGTTTCAGCATTTTTATTCTTTCCGTTACGCTCACATTTTGTTGGTTTCTGTTCGCATCTTCGCAGAATTGCCCACTGCCTTCTCTGATCACGTCTACATCCTCAAGTACAAACCCGTCTCAGGGTACCACTGTCGACTCTTCTGTGGACAAGTGTAAAGTAAAGAATTGAGACTCACGGCATGGTGCAAGATCTTATGTTTGCATTTAACACGGTTTCGTTCTCCTTCTCATTGTAGACCCATCATCAAGTCTGTCATCCTTGGAGGGTGCGGCGCACTTGTGGCCTGGCATGGGATACTGACCCCAGCTGGCTCCAAGGTTATCTCTGGTCTAATCGTGAACTATACACTCCCTGCGCTCTTGTTCTCTAAGATGGTATCTTGTCTTAACCTTGAGAATGTTCAAGAGCTAGGGTAACGTTTGACCTTACTGAATTCTCTATGAAAAAAAAACTCAGGCGTGCTGATATGAAAGAGCAATTGCACTTTTTGTAGACTAGTAGCTTTAGTGGCCATCTTCTACATCGCTGTCGGCGCCTTCTTTGGTGTGATGATTCAAAAGTTAGGCCGAGTTCGAACTTTGTACGTGATTTAAGCCTTTGCATAAACATCGCGATGGGACATTTTTCAAATGGCCTATGCTGTAGGGCGACCTTCCTATTTCGATCATTCTCGCTGTGTCCGACCATCCCCCATTTAAGGTTGGAGATGGCGCAAGAGGGACAGCGTATTCTAGTGTCTTTATTTCTGTCTTTTACATACTCCTCTTCCCTCTCGGAGGCTACAAGCTGATTCGATATGACCACGTCAAGGAAGCCAAACGGTTGCAGTCCCTAAGCGTGGCCACAGCCAGCGGTGCCGATGGCAACGGTGAATCAAAGAACTCCTCACCCACGGCAGCGAGGTCAATTTCACGAGAAAGCAACAAAGAGTCTTCATTCACTAAGCCTACGCACGTTCGATCTGAGAGTCACCATGAACGACCGAGTGACATCGAGGCAGGACACCATGAACAAAGGTTACAAAGCGAGTCCACCATATTGTCTATCATCATTCTCGCAAACCCAGCCCTCTTGCCAAATCATCTGTCTCTCCAGTCTCAACAATAATCAGGTTGAGTGCAACTTGAATAACAGCGACGAAACCGGAAACTCAGACGATTTGTACCGTCCTTACCATGGGTCACCAAAATCCACACAGAAGGGAAACTTGATCCCAACAACTTGGCATAGGAAGCGTAGCCACACGTCTGTGAGTACAGCTACCACTATCGTAGGATCTGTTCATGGCAAGGAGCCTTCCAAAGTGGTTCCTCAACCAAAGCAACCTTCATCGTCGTCATCGTCGCCGTCGTCGTCCTCGCCTTCTCCTTTGATTTCACTCTCGCCCATTTCACCATCGGAACCTATCGAACCGTCTTTGCCACTCTCAAAGTCCCACCGCAGCTCGAGCGCACATTCACCTCACGTAGCAAAGGCGAGAGACTCTGGCATTTGTTCCACGGCATGCGCGAGTACTTAACCCAACCGACGCTGGGCCTACTCCTCGGGCTGCTCGTGGCCCCCCATTGCGCTGCCTCTTCATCCAGACGTCAATAACATCCGTTTCCCCAGACGACCTCCCACCACTGAGCTTCATCCTCGACATCACCCTGATGCTCGGTGGGTGCTGCGTGCCTCTCGGGCTGACTGTCCTTGGCGCGACGCTCTCACGCCTCAAACCCGGGCGGATGCGCCCCCTGGTCCCCACGCTGGCCCTGGTCAGCATGTCTAAGGTGGTACTGAGCCCCTTGATCGGGATCTATCTCGTGCAAGGGGTCCTGGTGCGGCACTATGGCCTCCTGGACAAGAACAACCATATGCTACAGTTTACACTGATGCTCATGTCGGGTTCCCTAACGTCGGTTATCTGTCTTGTCCTGGCCCTGGTGTGGGACCGGCGGACCAAAAACGCCGGCAGCGAGATGGCGGCGCTTATTGCAGTGCAGTATGCAGTGGCGACTGTGCTGGTGACGGTGCAGAGTGGATTCATGATGTATTTCTTGTTTTGAGAAGAGACAAAAAAAACTATGGCAAGGAGAGGAGGCGGGTGAAATGTTTTTTTTTTTTCGTGTTTGGGGCATTGGGTGGATGAATTGTAGATGTTTGGATCCCGAGCATAGATCGGTATCGAAATAGAGTGAGTTTGTATGACTAATGCCTTTCACAAACTCTCAGTCAAAGGACGGGGGTGGTAGTACAACCCGGCCGCTTTTGCGAGAAGAGTGAGAGATGAAAAGTAAGGAAAATGTAAGGGCAACCGTATGGGTGCAACTCCGTTGGGTATTCAATCCACTCGATAGCAGCTATGCATCCTGCACTGTACTTGTTCGCTACTTTCACAGTCACGATTGCCATCTAGGTTCTTGAAGATCTGTTTTTCTCTGGTTTTTTTTTGTCGTGTGAGTTGGTTTTCATGGGAGCACAGACCAAAACATGGACTAAAACAAACACCCCAGTCCGCTCTCGATTAGGAAAGGTTGGCCACTAAAGGGGAGGCCAAGAGCAAACACTGCCCGAACAGACAAAGGCCACAAGACGAGCGACGGACCAATCAACGCGTCCAAACAAGCCCACGTTCCTAAATTGGTGGTTGTGAGTGCGTTGGACATTTGCACTTTGAGGTCCCGATGGTCCAATTTTTTATATGTGCATAGTGCAGTGTGCAGCAGACGCAAGCAATTTTTTTTTGGGGGGAAGAAGAACTCCACTCTCACTACTCACTACTCTCTCTACTCTGAGTGTACATACTCCATGTGATGGAGATGGGCACTCGCAGCAAACAGCATTGCATTTATTTTACTTTGTTGCACTCTGCACTGGGGCCAAGTACCTCTCTCTCTCTCTCTCTTCTTTTCCTTCGGGGAACGAAAATGAAGAAAAAAAAAAGATACTTGGGCACAGTCCTGCCACCAGGGCACACCACTCATGGCATCGCATCTATCCTCATCGACAAATGTTTTGTCGGAAGACCAAGAGGGCACATACCTTCGGAAAGTAGGAGATGTAAAAAAGCCCCATTCAATTCTGCGCAAGACAACTCTGTTCCCTTTCTCTCTGTCTACCTCTCTGTATCTCAGCTCTGGTTTTCCGGGCAAATGGACATACCATCGCAGAGGTATATGCACGCCCATCAACGATCAACGAGGCATGTTCTGAGGAACGTTCGAAAGAGCTGTGAAAAAACAACAACAACAAAAGGACAGAATATTCGTTTCTTCTTAGCATGGTCAAAACCCGACTTGGGCTTTCCTTTCACATCAATTCCCTGTGGACATGGATCTGGCTTGTCCTGTATGCAAAACAAAAAAGCACACTGTCTACTCTTTGATTGATTGCCATGAGAATAAAACAAAGGCATTCTCGGGTACAGGTAAAAGGGTCGCCTACCTGGCTCTTTGCTCTTCTCGTCGGGTAAAAAATTGTTGGTACATATTACTATTTGTAATGCCTAATGCCCACCTCCACCCAAATCCACTCCTTTGCTTGCCCCAGGCGGGGTAGAAAAAATCAGAAAGAAAAAAACTAACGGCACCTCCGCTATCACAACATCTCTTCTCTTGCACATATGCACAAAAGGTGCAATAAAAGGAAATAGGTGGAGAAAAAGAGCCGAGCGGGATCATGAGGTGGAGTTTCAATGCAAAGATTTTTTTTTTTGCTTGCTTGTCGCCCAGATGGACACTGTTGAATGGAGCGAAAGTAAAATAGAGATGGGCGGGGACAGAAGGGTGTGAGAGTGTGGATAGGGAATGTGGAAAAACATTACAACAGTGCTGGTATGAGGAGAATGAGAATCTATTTTTCCTATCGGCCTCTGGTTCAAGACAGAAGTGGGTGATAATGAGACCAGGAGAAGGAATAAAAAAAGGGCAGAAGAGCAAAGAAGGCGAGTGGGCGAGTGTTGCTAAGTGTGCGAGATCCCGATGATCGATAACGAGCGCTGTTCAACGGAGATGGAGAACCAATTCAGCTGTCCTGTCTATTCGCACTAAGGGTTACATAGAGGTGAGGCACAGGGCTACTTTGTCGACAGATCCATCCACATGAGCTTCTCATTGAGACGTGGTAAAGTATAACGGCCCTTCATGGCGTCTCATCAAATATACATCACAAATCTGGACTGTCATGATGAACCCTGCCCACAAAAACAACAAGTAATGTGCTTTCAACTCGAATAGAAATCTGCCTGTGATTCAGTCAGTGGTTCCGTTTTGCCCCAATGGTAACACCAATAAGAAGTAGATTATTTCAATGTTGCCATCTATACACTTGGACGCTTCTTTCGTTTCTTATACATCTTAATTCTTTTGGAGAGGATGTGAGAGAATAGCGAGGCAAAAACGACAGTAGGTTGGTGAAGATGAATGGATGACATTCGCGCTGTCTTTGGATGACAAGCGAGAGCGACTGTTACATTGCAAGCCTCGAGTCCCAATTGATTAGGCCTGGATCCCTGGATTGGCCCATAGTCCCATCATCCCAAGGTCAATGAGATGTAGTCCTATTCGGTAAACAGACGCCATTGGTGTTGCACATGGGAAATTGATGATAGCGTGGGCTGACAATCTGCAATTGCAACACAAAGTGCACAGAGTGAAAGACACAAACACGCCAAAACTACAAAACAGACAACAGCAAGGGTGTCAAAAGAGCGCCAAAGGGTGTCGCGTGGTGTTGCACAAAGCGGTCCAAAAAAGGTACATTGAAAAGGAAAGGTGTGTATGTCCGTTATCCGTTGTCCGTTGTCCGTTGTCCGTTGTCTGTTTTCCGTTGCAAAGGTACCTTGTTTTATTTGGGGAATATTTTGCGCCATTCACCTTTCCATTGGATCATGGTGAGGTGGTAGTGTGAGGGCAATTGTCTATGCCATATTTTTCAATGTCTGATGTCTGTCCACCCATGGAGAGTTTTGCTGGTTCCTTTTTCTTCCATCCTCGAGGATATGTGTGGTGGTGGTATGATGAGTGTTGCTTAGTTTAACGGGAACAAGGTTCCACTGTATTCTTTCATTCAATAGAATGTGTCAATTTGCACAGCGTTTGTGCGCATTATAGGACATTTTATTTCAGTCAGTTCCAGTTCAATTGCGCCCTATAGGAGCCATCCTCGCCATGAAACACACCACAGAGGGCGAAGAGGAGAGAGCGACAGAAAGGACATGTCACTCAATCGAAAATGTCTTCTTCACTCTCGCTGCTGTTGCCCGGTTGCCGTTGCCGCTTGTTGTCCATAGTGAAGATATATAAAGCCGACCGTTTGCATCCCTTACCTCCCTTTTCCACTTTTTTTTCTTGTACTGCTACTACTCACGATCTACTCTTGTTTTCTTTGCCCATCCGTCCTCCCTTCATCCTCTCTCTCCATTCAGATCCCCACTTTGTACATAAATATACACATCCCATCTTCTCAGTGTCTCTTTCTTTAGCTTGGCTACTTCATACCTCATCCTCATACGGCATACATCATACCTCACACCTTATACCTCATACATACATCATCGCTCGGTCTCTGTCGTCTCAGGTAAGCTCTCTTTTTGTGTATGAGTATTAACTTTGGAACAACCCTATTCATATCCAGCTACATAGCTACATGAGGAGGGTGTCCCATGCGCTGGTTCCTTTCCCTCCAACCCAACCCACCAAAAAACAAGTTCTTTGTGCAAATTCATGTATCCATGGACACGTATCCTCTGTGGCCTCTGTTTTCGTTAATATCGATGACCGCTCTTGGATCCTTGCATTTTGGGGGGGAAGGGAGACGTAGTGTGGTGTGTGTGTGTGTGAATGTGGGCTTTGTTTTGATTTGAATATACACCCACTTGTGGTCCCTCGCTCTCTTCTCGTTCTCTCTGTCTCTTTTTCTCTTTTTCACTGAACTTTGACCGTTTTCCTTTTTTTTTTTTTCTTCTTAATCCTGAACTCCATTTCTCAAACTTCATTTCTTGCCTTCATTCTCTCGCCTACTCTTGCTTCTCATTCTTCGCTCATATCTTGTTCAAGAAAAACAGTCTCCACGATCCTATACCCTAATAACACCCTCCTCTCTCTTTCACACACACTCACTCTACGTCGACACTTCACGCATTCTGTCGTTAGTCCTCTCGAACAGTAAGTCCTTGCTCACTTGCATAGACTCTGCACATTTGAGCCGGTGCCTGGGAGAGGGGAAAACAAAGAAGCCCTTTCTTGAATATTTGTTCTCTTCAATTGAGGCCCCAGCGAGAGAACAGGCCCAAAAAAAAAAAAAAAAAAAAAAAAAAGAGCGAGACAAAAAGAGTTGACCGATATGTGCTGGGATTGGTCATGTTTGGATTTACTGAGCAATCGCTGTTGGTCCTTGCCTCAATTCCCGGACTTGAAACAAGGAAAAAGGGCTACACTAAAGCCGCTTTGGATCATATCCCTGTGTTTTCTTGAGTGAGTGAGTGAGTGTGTGTGTGTGTGTGTGTGTGTGTGTGTGTATGGGAAGGATCAAGAGCATGCTTCTTAACATTACGATCCAGTGGATGAGAGTTGTAAGCTGCGGCCATGCGAAAGAGGATGGTGGTGAAGTGCCACAGAATACACATGGATAGACCACGGTACATAAGAAGCGTATCTGTCGCTTCTGTTTCGTGTGTAGTCTTTGCTCATTGATCTTGGTCAAACAACTTCACACACGCAGCGCTTGGTCTACAAGCCACATATACTTTTGGTCTCGTCTCCTTTGTTTAGATCCGTGTAGTTTGGCCCGTTATCGTTTTCCTTCTCCTTCTCTTCCCAAACCAAAACCAACCCAAAATCGGACCAGACCAAGCTTGTGCTTGTTTTCTACTTCTTTCTTGTGTGCTTCATTTCCGGACAACTTGTGTATGTTTTCCTCATATTGTTTGACTATCTGGGTTGCATGGTGTAGTCATAGTCCAGGCACACGAGACGCGTTGGCCAACATTGTTGAACATACATCAACCAACCTTTGTGAAGCAGTCTCTTCATTGAGCGCTGTCCTTTGAAGACGAGCGGGGAGAGAGGTGAGGTCAAAGGGGAATGACACAAAGGAAAAAAAGGGGAGTGTTGTTCTGCTGAACATGGACGGACACAGACCACTCTCAAAAACAGGGAGGACAGGCGGCGAAGAAGAACAGCGAACGAAGATACCATTGAAGGGAAGAAGAAGCTCATGGTGAGATGAAGGAGGTTGTCTCTGGTTGGCATTGCTGTTGGCTTAATTGCATGGTGGTGTCTATGGTGGGTCGTGTGCGTGTTTGTTTCTTCTAGACTCTCTCTAACCAGTTCATCTCGCGCTCCTTGATCCCATTCTCCTTCGCGTTGGGTCTTTTATATCGTCTGATTGCAATTGCTTGCCTACTTTACACACTTGCTTCGTCGCTCTGGTTTCCCATGGCTTTGATATGGTTTGAGAAGAACGGGAAAGGGGACAGTGCGCCATGATCTTCTCGATAAAAACACCACTTCACTTTGCTCACACGAGCAAAAAAAGAAACCGCAAGCGTTGGAGCCTTGGAAGGGGGTCCGTCCGCCTTTTTCTCCCGAGAAGTACCAAAGGCTAACAAACACTTGTCTTTCCTTCTCTCTTTTCTTTCCTCTTCTCCCATTCCCAGCTACTTCATTTCTCCCTCTTGACAATCAAAGCCCCACCCGCATGAAATTTGGATCCCAACTCAAAGCCAACAGGGCGCCTCACTGGAAGTTCCACTTTGTCGATTATGACGGCCTCAAGGCCCTTCTCAAGGCCAAGAGCCATGGCCGCGAGTTCACTGAGCAGGACGAAGCCCAGTTCGAGAAGCTGCTCTTAACCGAGCTGGACAAGGTACAGTGAAATGTCATGTTTTGCAGGGAATAAAACAAACGTCGATCACTCACTGAACAAATGTAAATTAATAAATCGATACCCAACAACCTCCATTAGGTCGCATCCTTCCAAACACTCAAACTTGGAGAGGTCCAACGGCGGATAGAACACTGTGAGCACATCATCCAGCAGCATCAGTTGTCAGGGTCTTCAGAGAAGCTCACCTTGGCTTCGTTTGTTGCCACAGAGTCAGAAATCAACAAGATCACTAAGGATCTCCAGGATCTCGCACGATTCCAACGACTCAACTACACTGCGTTCCTCAAGATCATCAAGAAACACGACAAGCACACCTCTGGATTCTCATCGCTCCGCGTCACCTTCATGATCAACTTGCAGAACAAGCCCTTCCACAAAGAGTGTTTTACTCCCTTCGTGAGCCGTCTCTCGAGCCTCTACAGCATTGTGCGCACTGGCACCGCATCGGCCGAGGCCAAGGCGCGATCCATCGATTCTTCAGAAGAAGACGAGTACCTTGATCACCCTGGATTGATCCCCAGCAAGTCGGCCTCCTGGGTGCACCCCGACAACGTGATGGACCTCAAGATGCTGATCCTCAAGTACCTGCCTCTGGTTGTCTACGAGCCCACTCCAAACTCTTCTCGCTCTCCTGGCCAAGGAGGTCACCTGGCTTGCGAAAGTTCAGTGTCAACCATCTACCTGGACAACCAGGACCTGGATCTGTACATGGCTCAGGTCGAGCACCAGGACAAGACCGAGGCGGTCCGTCTTCGTTGGTTCGGGTCAGATCAGAAGCACTTGTGGGTGGAGCATCAGCAAAAGAACTCTTCTTTATCTTCAAGTTCTTCTAATCATCCCGATTATCCCACCGTCACCAAGCACCGATTCCAGATCAAATCGAAGCAAGTACCCCAGCTACTCCAGGGCTCTGCCAACTTGACCAAGGCCTTTGACCAGCTCCGTCGCTCTGGCCAAAAGTCCGATCTCGAGATGCAAGAGTTTGAGGAGCGCACGCGCATCATCCAATCGCGCATCAAGAAGCGTGGTCTCAAGCCCCTAGTCCAGACCTTTTTCAATCGAACTACCTTCCAGATTCCCGGCGATGCGCGAGTCCGCATTACTTTGGACACTGATGTGGTCATGGTCCGCGAGCGTTCCCTCTTCTCATTGTCTTCACCCAACATGTCGGACGCCTCTCCCGCTTCTTCGCCGACCACTCTAAGAGCAACTATGCCTCTTCCCTCGGGCAAATGGTGTCCCAGCGTCGATCTCAAGCCCGAAAACTACCCATTCGCCCATGTGCACGAGCAGGATATTGTGCGGTTCCCCTATGCCATCCTTCAGATCAGAACCTTGACAGAGCCTCAAGAGGAGATCCCCTGGATCGACCACGTTGCCCAGAGCCATTTGGTGGAAATGGTGCCCAACTTTGCCAAGGACCAGCATGCCATTGCCTCCCTGTTCGAGTCCCGTGTCGGGTTGCTTCCTTTTTGGGTAAGGTGGAAATGGCTTTCTTTTTTCCTATCGCATAATCTGCATTCTAGTCAATCCCTTTTGGACACCCCCTTTGCGTGTCACCATGCCTTTGTTTGCACTTTATGCATATAATGCATACCCTGCTGTTGCTTTTTTGTTCACTTTGGGTTGACCATGTCCACTAACATTCCAAGGGGAACAAATATTGCTTTTCTTTTCTTTTCTTTCTTTTCTTTCTTTCTTTCTTTTCTTTGTTACTCATCTAGTTGTCAGACATGGACCGTGATATTCGTAAACAGGCCGTCCCATCTGGATTCCCACGCAGGATCACCTCGTTCGCAGCTCAGGAATCCAATGACTCGGTCTCATCCAGTGGATCCAACGATACATTCAACTCAGCCGCATCATCACCAGCATCGTCAGTTTCTGATTCAGGATCTCCTGGATCCTCGTCTCCCAAGGCCAAAGAAAAGAAGGAGGGGCGCGCCAAGAAGGTTCCCGGATCAGGCGTAAAATTCGACGCGATGAACGACCTCGCTGTCAACCGTCTGGAAATTCAACATCGGCCCAGCTTGGAGCCCTTGAGCGAGAGTAGCACCTCCAAGGGCAAAGGCAAGGGCAAACGTCCTGTTGTCAGCTGCCTTAAGAAGCCTGTCTCCTACTCTAGCTTCCAGAGCAGTAACTCTGACGGCGAGCTCTCCTCCCCCACCGCCAGCTCTGGTAGCGGTGGTAGCAACTCAAGCAAGAAGCGTGTGACATTCAAACCGAGCCAGCAGCATTTTTGGGACAAGGCCCACAACTGGATCCCTTTTGTTCACTCCGGCACAGAAGGCGAGGTGGATTTGGAAGCTCAGTACAGCCGCTCAAGGGCACGGACTCATGAGGGACCTTTTACCTGGTCAAGTATTAGCATGTTTGGCCGCCGTGTGTCATGGACCAAGATGTTCTGGACCTGTCTCTCTGGACTGAACATTGCCATGCTGTTCGTTGGACTCGTCGTTGCGCTGATGAACTTGGGCGACGGAGTTGGCACCGAGGCCGCATCCCTGTTCCTGATTGTGAGCTGTCTCTGCATGAGCAGCACTGTCTGGGCACATTTGAGCCGCATGGATGGCGACGACGACAACGAGGATGACCAGGAGGAGGACAGATTGTACGAAGGACTGAATGCAATCAAGGCTCAGACCGCCAACAGTGAGCGTGTTGGACTCTTGACCAGCCTGCCTTCGTCCTCCAACAAGTCTCAGCCTCGATCCACAGGTGCTGCTAGCCAAGGCCGATGGGTGCGCACACGGTTGATGCCTCTGGTGACCTGTGTTTGCTTGGCCACTGTTGTCACCATGAACATCATGGCAAGAGCCTAGTTGTATTCTTTGTCTTCTTTTATTCTGCATATCTCATTCCTCACACTTGTATCATAAATATAACCCGCATTGTCATCAGAAAAAAAAGGCATTATTATTTTCCGGGACGATCGCTTCCCAGATGCAGGAACCCGATACATCTGGAAATGGCGACCGGTGCCTTGCTTGCGCCAGTTAGTTTTCAGTTGCAATATTTTTTCTTTGTGATTTCTTTCGGATTCTTGAGAGTGGACCTTCCTCGTGAGAGTAGCAATCAATCAGGCCAACGAACCGATTGGCAGCCGGAGGAAAAGGAGCGAGCCAACCAACATCAAATTTCAGACTCTCCTGGAACGATAAGAAACCCATCGCTTCCCAACAAAAAAAAACCAACCACTCCGAGTGGAGACAGAGAGAGCGTGGGCGTGTGCATGGTGCATGGGTGGGGCATCGATGACATGGGAGGATGGGATCGAGTGCATGTGTGAAGGGTTGTTTACCAAGAAAAAAGAACCCGTTTTCGTGGAAAAACAAAGACACGCGAGCCTGTCTGTGGAGAGTTATGAAACACCGCACACACACGTTAACAAACAGAATGGAGGCCACATCGCAATCATTCTCACTCCATATTTCTACATTTTCTCCTTCCCATTCAATCTTCATTTTCAGTTCCATCCACTCTCGCTCCCACTCTCGCTTTTTCACACTCTCTCCTCATCCTCTCCTGATCTTGTCATTGGTCCCCTTCCACTCCTGATGTCACCATGTCCACCCCAATCTCCATCTCTCTAGCATTACAGCCTTCGCTGCACTCCTCACATATCAAACACTCGGGAAGAAAGCCGAGGACAGCCATCGACACTAAGCGTAGACATGGCTCCACTGCTTCCTCGACCTCCTCCTCGATCTGCTCGTCTCCATTCTGCAACTCGCCTACGGCCCAGACGTGGCCTTCGATTACTGCAACTACTTTCAACTCCTCCTCGACGTCCCACACACTGCCAGCTTCGGCCCCCTCTTCGACCGATTCAACCAACACACCCATCAAATCTGTATCAGGACCATGTTCACGGTGCGTCAGCAACCTGGTAGTACCTCTGGCTACGTCCTCAGGAACAACAGCTACCAGCCTTGTGAATGCCACCACCATTGTTCGTCGCGAGAGACCAGTCAATCGAGGAGGCCGACACCATGGCCCAAGGAGACGAGAAAGAAGCAACACGCTGATTTCGTACCTGATGAAATCTCGAGCTGAGCAAAGCCCAGGGGCTAGAGCGAGCACAACAACAACAACATCACCTTCAGCAGCATCACGTTTCATCTCGTCCTTCTCCACTTTGTCTTCTTCCTCCTCCTCTTTGAACCAGAGCCCACCTCCACGGCCAAGCCCAGGACCAGGACCAAGACCGCGGTCAGGACATTTTGCTTTTGCACTCCCTACATTCCCTACGCTGCCTACACTCCCTACACTCCCTACACTCCCTTCCTTCTCTTCCTTCTCCTACCCTGGGCCATCGATCCTGTCAGGCTTTTCATACACATCCTCCTCAGACACCCCATCTACCCCTAGACCGCTCCACAGCCAGACAGGGCCCCATCGCCCCATAATGAGCGTTCCGTCACATCCACATCCTAGCTCTTACAATAGTAGGGGTTCTCGTCAACCTCCGAACATGAGCACCGAACAGCAAGGTAACAGGATCACTCACTCACTCTCCTTATCTATCGCCCTGTCCACACTCGGGGGGTCGTCTTCAATCACATCTCGTTCTCTCCTTCCACCTACTCTGATTATCGGGATGGGCATTGATGGGACGGAGCATTGGCAAGCATGAGATAGGCGGAATATCGACAATTGGCGAATTGATAAGTGTGAGGCCATTATTATCATCTTTGCTTTCTTTTTGCGCCAACCACAATTGCCCATGCAGCGACCGTTTCTTCCTTCATTCCTACTACTCTACTACTTCGTTATCATCCTTTGTCATCGAACTGTGCTATACCGTTGTATTATTGTCAATTGCTTTGCTCCACAGCATTGAAGTTAGTACGTAGATTATTGTCATGGTTACTGCTCTCGGCTGTCTATTATTCCTACTGTCAAATGTCGATGCAATTGCACCTGCACATGGTCCAAGCGGAGGAAAAATAAAAAACACAAGGTCTTGGATGGATGTGGACACAAGCCCAAGAAGAAAAAAACCTCAGCAACGTCCTTCGTTTTCTATCTCTATTCTCAACAGCTCTCTCTCTCTCTCTCTCTCTCTCTCTCTCTCTCTCTCTCTCTCTCTCTCTTTCTCCCTGCTCTCCTTCATTTTCACACACACAGACCATTCCTCACTCCCCACTCCCCACTCCCCAATCCAACTTCTATTCGAGCCAGTCCATAAACACCATAAACACTCTACTCACCATAAGCCATATCTCTTCTCCATATAGATCCAGGCAGCGTCCTTTGGAAAGGTTCGTATAATGCCAGGGAACAAAATGACCTCTGTTATCGAGTACGATACCCTTCCGTTCCATTCCTTTGCTCCACGATCGCTCCTTCCTCGTCTTCCTCTTGAAATTGGCTCATTTGGTGTGCGCGGCTTTTTTTTTTTTTTTTTTTTTCCCCCTTCGGCATTCATTCTCAGCTTTGGTTGGTACCTTGACAGAGAGTATTGGCCACCATGTTCAAACATTTATCTATTCATGTGTGCAGGGAGTGAGCAAAAAACCGTGCTTTGTGAGGGTTGTGGCCGTGGACGCTTTGGGTGTTCCCCTTGCAAATCCGAGTTGAGGTGCTTGTGCGCGCGCGTGGTTGTGTTCATGGGTATGGGTATGGTTGCTCGTGCGCTTGGCCAATGTTTAGTATGAGGTCTCCAAACAGGTGTCTATGTGGGGGATGGTGATTGTTTTCTTTATTCTGCTTTGCTACACACATGTCTTTTCTTAATTCTCCACAACCGAGGGCCCATCTTTTCATGCTTTGCAGTCTACTTTGCACTTTTCCGAGTTTCGTAGTTTCCAACAGGGCGACATCCTATGCACAGGAGCACAAAGAGTGGAGCGTGGTGCAGCATATGCGACAAGATAGAGGATAAACTATTGGTAACTTATCGGGTTCCTTTCGTCAGGAAAGAAAGGAAGAAAAGAAAAGGGCGCAATATGGCCTCGACAGGAGTGTGTTTCGCAACCTATCGACAAGGACATGCATTTTTTTTTCAAACCTGCGGATCGCTGTATGGATGGCAATGGCACAATCTTCTACTATTTTCCGTTATCTCCTATGTGCTATCAGCATCGATATCGTTGCGTTTTGTCCACGTACGCCTTCATTCACTGAGACAAAAGCGGAGCCAATGCTTGGCTTGTCACTCATTCTTCGTACAAACGCAGACCAACACCCTCCACGGCCACGCCCCTCGCAGTCCTCCGTCCCTGCTTTACCCAACCATCCACTCATCAACAACCACAAGTTCACACAACAAACAAAACAGAACGAACATCGTTCATATCATTGCCCAATCTCGACTCCATGTGTTTGCCAAGTGGAATGCATTGGCCCAGGCTTCTCCCTTGTTCCCTCCATTTCCGATGAATAAGATTTATTACTGTGTTTGAACGCACGAGCACTTTTCCTCTGCTGATTTTGCGTATTTTTTGTTGTTGGCACTGCTTCAGAGTGATTGCCCAATGGTGTCGCGCTATATTTATCGCCAATGCGCGCAATATTGATTAATGGGAGACAAACACTCTTCAAAGAAGAACGAAAAGAAATGAAGAACTCACTCCGACCTGCTTTTTTTGTTTGTTTGTTTGTTTGTTTGCGTTGCTGTTGTGTCTTTGGTTGATAAAGCATTCGCACAGTTCAAGCAGCAAGTCATTGATAGTCACCACTACCAGCAGTGGGGAAACATGACGGAGCAGTGGCACTGTCATCTCTGGTACAGAGAATCCGTGTTTGAGGAGCACGAGTACGATCAAGAGCGGGAGGCACAAAGACAACACGACTACCGCTCCTCCCATGGTGGAGAGCGAGAACAATTGTGGATGAATCAGCACGATTGCGCAAGAGTCCCCCACTACCACCAACCAGAAGGAGCACAGAGAGCACACCATTCACACTCACCGCACCCACGGACAAAGGAACCCCTCCCCGGTCTGTCGACGCGAAGGAGAAGGAGGAGTAGGCACGCTCCCAGTTCTCCAGAGAATATCCAGGAACCAATCAGTGATCGATTCCCCGCAAAGACAACCTCAATACAAGCAGCAGCAACAACTCTCGAAAGCACGAGCGCTGGCTTGAGCGATAAGGCCATCGAAGCAGAAGAAGATCGGAAACGTTCCGATGGACTGCTGAAGAAGGACAGCCGAGGTCGATTAGGGTTCGAACCTAGAGTGGCCCCAACTTTGCCCCCGCCGGCGGGCTTGGCCCGTGAGGACTATTCAAGTGATCAAGGCCTCGACAAGGAGCAATATCCACAACACTGTCAACAACAACAATCCAGGCCAGTTGTTGACCATGGACACATCCGTCGGAGCACAACTTCGACAGGGCTTTGGCGGGGTCAGAACTGTATCGAGGAGCACGGAAGCGCCACAAGTGAGAAGAGTCGAAGCTATTCTTCGCTGCATGTCGACATTTCCCTCCCAATCCACACCACTTTCAATTCTTCGTCTTGTTTTCTCTCCCCCACACAGCCTGCAGCTACTGCAGCAACTACATCTGCATCCTGTACTCCATTTGTTTCTTCTTTTTCTTCTTCTTCCTCCTTTCCCTTCCCCCCCACATCCAACCCCACACTTTCTTCGTCTTCAAATATTGATACGCCCTCACCGCCGTCCACCAACTCTCCATCGCCATCCACACCATCTTTAACTTCTACACATGACACTATGCCAGGAACAATCATCCAACCGTCAATCTCTCCACTCTCTCCCGATACAACGCCCTGCCTCCATTCAACAGCCTCTAAAATTATCGCAACGGCAACTACAACGACGGCAACAGCAACAACTTTCACTTCCACACGAACCTTCTCATCGCCAACTATCGCATCTCTTTCTGGACCATATGCAGCAACAACCGCCGTGCTGACATCGTCGCTCCAGACAGTTCGATCCGCAAGCGAGTGTGGCCGTCATCTGGCCCAACGGTCTCGATCCAGCCTCAACCGCTTCCTCGGTGCAGTGGTCGAGGCAACGTCGGGTCTTTCAGGTGGACACTCTGACCCTAACTTACAGGAGTTATATCGTGACCAGAACTCAGAGTTAATAGTCCATGGAGAATCGGACAGCTATGATAGACGACATGAGGTGCCTGGGTGCACACCGTCAATGCCAACACCACAGACGTTGGCTATCTCGAATACCCCTCCCTCGCCACGTAAAAGGGCACAGCCATCACCAATCTCTCGCCAGTTGAGCGCACGGGCAAAGTTCTTTGTTTGTGAAGATACCGACGACGAGAGCGACGATGAGTTCGCTCCACAGAACTCAGCACCTCGCCAGGTTGTGCCACCTATGCCATCCAAAAGCGAACACCAGGAATACGCGGATTGCGAGGCTTCTTCCAGTGATCATGATGAAGACGAGGCAGAGGAAGGGATCTTTGAGAAGAAATCGATTGTGCCTCATGGTGCCCTTCATCCATCTCGAGGCGATCACCCGGATATAGGACGACGGCAGTCCCTCCTCTCTGACTTGTTCATGGCGGAGAAGATGAGAACTTCCCAGCAATGCACCTTTGAGTCAACGACCACCGTCAAGCCCAGATCGAACGAATATCGTCTCAGATCTGCGTCAAAGCCTTTGTCACGGTGTCACAGTACCGCCAATTCGGACGGCGAGTCGTCAAACGTGGCAATGGCGCCAACGCCCGAACTATACCCCTCGACGTCACCATCGCATCCATTCAACCAGCATACACCACCGACCACCCCAGCATATGTCCACCGTCATCACAATCGTCATTTCTATACTCACCATGAAGAAATCCAAGGTTATAAGGACTCGACCGACCACGGATTATATATTCACCAGCATCCCAAGGTGCCCACATCAGGGCTGACGCGGACCAAAAAGTCGATGTTTAAAAACTTGGATGAGCTGGCTATGGCATCCACCGCCCACCCACCAGGTTCGCCGACAGCTTGCCCACTATTGCTGTCCGAACAGGGGCGCCAAAACCTATTGCATCTGCCGACCCAGAGCTTCCATTCTCCTCCTCGACGGTACTCTCATGTCCCCATGTCCCTGAAATTGTAGTTGCAGAATAAAATTGTGGCGCACCTTTGTTTTGTTCCCCACATCTGGCCATGAATATGTATACGCCAATTACGCTTGTTGGCGACATGGTTCACACAAATGCCAAGGTACCTTTTTCTTTTTCAGTGCTCTAAAGACGTGATTGGGTAGGTAGCTCTGTGGCACATATCTTTTTCTCTTTCTATTGTCATTTCTGTCATTTGCATCATGCTGTGCAACCGTGAATTACCAAGTTCATTTGTTCTAGAAAGTTGTGTTCCAAGCTATACTGCCCACGAGACCACACTTCTGTTCGATCTGACACGCGTCAGCGACGCCATAACAAAAGCCAACAGGGACGGGGAACTCAACCAGAGCTATGGCCCCAAGCTGTGCAACATCGCGAGCGCGTGCATGTCAACGCAGTGCACTCGGGAATGGTGTTTAGACATCTTGGCCTCCACCTGGAGGCGTGTTTAGAGCCTATTGCCAGGTAGATGTACCACATGGCCTTTCGCCTCTTCGCTAATGTCGGCCAAGAACGCGTGCAAAACCGGTGTGTCCTTAGAACCAAAGACTTCAATTTATCTGATATTGAGTTTGCTCAGAGCTAATCTTATGGCCGAGGACCAGTCATTCCAAGAACAGCTGTGGACGTATTCTGGAGCTCATTCGGGAGATAGAAGGCTGATGAAGAACTGTGAGGGAATACTTCGAAATGCGCCTGTAAAACTATCGGTCTTGTCCTGGAATGATGCCCCTTAATCGTTCGTCTTTGAGTGACGTCACTACGACGGATTTGAACTCGACCGCGAGTTTTCCGTCAAATTACTTTCCTCACCCATTACTCATCACCACATCCTCCTCCTTCCTCCTCCCTTTGCTACACACGGTAATGCTCGATTGATTTTCTCGTTTCTTTCCCTTTATCCTCTTTTATTTCATTGTCCAATTCGCTTTTCAAACAAAACAAGCAAAAGAAGTCGTACAGCCATACTGTCAACTTTATTGGGTCACAACATTACACAGGATAATCAATTTGGATGAGCATATTTGGATCAAATTATCCACTTCAATGCTTTATGACCCGGCAGACTTGGCTACTCGGCTCACTTGGGAACGACACGAAACATAAGGAAACGATGTACATCGATGTATCTGCTGTTAGCAAACCCTCCTGTCGACGATGCTGCGGTGTATACAACATGCTCTGCTTGGAGCTTGTCGACTAAAACTATCCAGGGCGGTCTTTGATCCAAAGGGACGCGAAAAACGAGGCCGCGGCGCAGGTTGACCATGTCTCCTCAACACCCACTCTGGCAACATCCACGGTGTTCACCTTGTCAACCACTGACAATACGGAGTTGTCCTCGACGTCTTAACACAAACATCGACAGCTACACAACCGTGACAAAGTGTCTATTGTTTGATAATAGCACTGAAAAACAATGGATCCGCCATTCTCGGACCGAGCGCTGAAATTGATCAGGGCAGCTATTGTTGTGCCAGGCGTATCAAAGGAGTTTCCTATTGCACAGTTACCCATGTCAAGTAGCATCGATGGCTATACCGACCCCTGTCTATCCTTCAGGAGCGAGAGATGTGAGATGGACGCATTGCGAGTTTCAAATATCCATGCACAAACACTCACACCTTCACTCGAAGTGATGGGTCGTCTTCTTCTTCTCTTCTTTCGTTTTCGTCATTTTTTTTCTTTTTTCATTGTCGATCGTATCTCTTCGCTTATTACTTTCGTTTGTTCAACAGACAACAAAGCAACCAATCAACAATACCTGACCTTCTCACCCGCAAACCCACCTCTTCCCTGCACCGCGCCCGCGTATGCTATTCTCTCTCTCTCTTCTTCTCTCTCCATCTAGCAGCATCCCATCCATCCTCCAAATCCCTGTCACCGCTCTTTCAAGTTCCACCTTCCTCTTTCCCTGCCCACCCGCGAGAAGAAGAAAATCCCAACTTGAACAAACCCACACGGATTACCCATTGATCCTACCCTGAGAAGAAAGAAGCGACCCTCCCAAGGCCCATTGTTGTCCCTGTCCATCGCGCGCCCTTTTTATTTTATTTTTCTTTGTTTCCCGAACCCCCTTCAAGTCGAGAGACGAAAAACGCCTTTTCCCCCCTACCCCTAATCCATCTCATCACTCCCAACCATGTCTGATACTGAGCATACCAAGGTCGAAGATCGCGATAAGAAGAGAGCTCTTCCTAACGACGATTCTGATGAACACGACTCTGACTCGGAGGATCGTCGTTACAAGCGTGCTGCCGTCAACGACTCAAACTCTTCTTCGCCTCAGCGTCCCCAGCACCGCCGCCGCACTTCCGAGGACAACTGTAAGTTTGTGCGAAAGAAAACATGCATAACAGTTTCTTTCATCAATGAACGATGACAGACACAGCAAGGTCTTTTAGATATTAATGTGTGAGACTTGCCAAAAAAAAAACGAAAATAGCTAAGTCAAAGAAGGAGTCTGCCGAGGATTTGGAAGGCAACATTCCTCCCACAACAGCCATCAGATCCATTGTGTCCACTAAGGATGCCGGTGTGATTATTGGCAAGTCCGGCAAGAACGTGAGCGAGATCCGTGAGATGTCTGGCGCCAAGGTCACCATCTCTGAGATGATCCCCGGTGCTTTCGAGCGTGTCTTGACTGTTTCTGGACCATTGGACACTGTTGCCAAGGTACAGTTTTACTTTAAATTTTTTGTTCCGACTTGTAAGGCAAAACCATGCTAAACCAAGGAGGTGAAAGCAAGGAGTTGAAGTTGTTCGATCGACGTCTGTCCCTGTTTCTATAATTCATGCATGCTATGCATGCAGGCAGCCTTGTACTCTTTCGTTTTTTTGCGTTAGCGTATATTGGCAACCGACCAAAGAGATCTAACCGTCAGAACAACATTCTTTGTGGTTCCTTTGTATCTTGTAGGCTTATTCTCTTGTTGCCCAAAAGATTATTGCAGAGCACATTGAGCCAGATGCAGCCCCAGAGACCGAGTCGACCGCTATTCGTCTTCTTGTCCCTCACCACCGCATGGGATCTGTGATCGGAAAGGGCGGTGCAAAGATCAAGGAGATCCAAGAGGCTTCGGGTGCTCGTCTTGTTGCTTCGGAGGAAATCTTGCCAGGATCAAATGAGCGCACAATCACCGTCACTGGTGTTCCCGATGCCATCCACATTGCTGTCTATCACGTTGGCGTTGTCCTCCAGGAGCACAGTGAGCGCGATCGCACCATCAACGTCATCCCTTACAAGCCCATGGCTCGTGGCGCTTTCCCCGGCGGTCCCTCTGGCGGCCATGGCGGCTACCCTTCGCACAGCCAGTCGCACCACCACCACCAGCCCTACGGCTATGGCGGATACCCACCCCAGGGTCCCATGATGCCCTATGGTCAGGACTTCATGCCTCCTTCGGGCGGCAGCAGTGGCCCCGGCACCCAGGCGCAGCAGATCTTCATTCCCAACGACCTTGTCGGCTCCGTGATTGGCAAGGGTGGTTCCAAGATCAACGAGATCCGCCAGATGTCTGGCTCACACATCAAGATCTCTGAGCCTCCAACCCACGGCAGCACCAGCAACGAGCGACTTGTGACCATCACCGGCACACTCGAGTCGAACCAGATGGCTTTGTACTTGCTGTACCAGCGTCTCGAGAGCGAGAAGGCTAGACAGTAGAAAGTTTACTTGAGGTCTGTTGAGAAACGAGAAAAGAGACTGAGAAAAAAGAAATAAGAGAAGTGTTTTTTTTTTTGCTTTGGAATAGCGTGCCGTTTTGCTTTCTGATATTCAGAATAAAATATTTTGTTCAAGTTGATTATTGAACTGATTTACTTTCGAAACTGATGAATATCGCTTCACCAAAAGTTGGGAGTCAGGGCTGGGGCTTCTCGCTGTTTTCCACTCATCACCAAATTGTCGTGATGTCGGTTGGCAACAAGACCATAAAAGACGACACTCTCAACCTATCAACCTCATTCTTGGGAATAGCCTCATTGTATTTACGCACATCACCGCCGCAAGAAACAAACTACATCCCGCTGTAGATAGCACTCAGAATGATCATTTGCCGAGAGGAACAGACAGATAGCTCAGCTGTTAGAGCATCTGTCTAGCATGCACACCTTCCTGGGTTCATTTCCAGATTGAGCCCCACATTCTCGCGCATGCACATGGATTTAAAAACTCGATATTCCGAGACTCATAAGCTCGCACTTGGTGACTAATTTTTTTTGGTGGCGTTTGTTCAGAATGGATACAAAAAAATTGGAAGCTCGCCACAACTTCATCCTCGACCAGGTTTCCATCACCATTATCAAAATCATGCAGATCAAAAAACAAACTACATGAAGCGATGGAGACTGCCTACAAAATTACATTAGTAACTTGGGGTCTGATTTCATCCTTCGTTGCATTAATCCAAAACACATGAGACAATTTGGTGGCGAGAACAAAAAAAAAAAAAATTGATAGGGCAAACAACGCTGACATCGTACAAACCTGAGAGATGCAAAGTGGTTCCAAAAGTGATTCGCCGTTACAAACTCGAGTCAATTTCAAACGTGTACTTGCACCCTCCTGACGCTGCATTGCACGCGAGTCAGTATGAGTGAACACGAATAAACGTTTGCGACAAGGTACAGGCTCAGTCTGTCCCATCCTCTGCTTATATTTTGGTGTTGGATTTCGGGGAAGAAGGGTCCCATGACGTGATATGAAATAATAGAGGTTTGAACAAAAATCAAACGGACCTCAACCTCGACGACAAAACCCATTGGCATCACCCACATTATCCAAATGAGAGGAGGCGATGGAGATCACCTGGGAAAGTGATTTTGCAATAGAAAATGTGGGTGTGTTTGAATGGGTTTCCTAATGTTCTTCAAAGATCCTCAATCCGTGACAAAGTTCGTTTTTTGGTGGCGTTGCTCCAAAGGAAACAAAAAATAAATTGGGTGTGTTTAACCAACCTCGATCGATATCACGGTCTCAAAACAAGCTACATCGAGCGATGCGTACTGGTTGGAAATGATTCTGCATTAATAACTTGGGTTTAATTCGATAGGTTGCTTTAGTCCACGACCGTCAGTTCGGGACAATTTTGGTGGCCATAGCAACGGAACATGCAAAAAAAGTTGACGATCAATAATTGAATATTTCTATGTTATTTCGTGGGATGCAAATTTGTCCTGTACTCTAAAACACAGCTTCACCCTCCTGTGTGTCCCACATGAACCTATAAATACCATCCTTCTTCAACAGTTCGTCATGACGGCCACGCTCCGCGATCTGGCCATCTTTGAGCACAATAATCTCGTCTATTTTTCAAGCAAGAGAAAAAAAAAGAAAAAAGACATTAGTGAAAATTGAAATATAGAGAGACATCACGAACTTATAACATGTGAGAAACTTACCAGCGTCAGCAATGGTCCGGAGTCGGTGCGCAATAAACATACTGGTACCGCCCTTCTCGTGCAGCACAGATCGAATGTTTGACAGCAGTCCTTGCTCGGTATGTGAGTCGAGCGCCGATGTCGCCTCATCAAAGAACATAATAGGCGAGTTCTTGAGGATCGCACGCGAGAGCGCCACACGCTGCTTCTCGCCTCCTGACAGCATCAAACCACGCTCGCCCACCTTGGTCTCGTATTTGTCGGGCAGTTTCATAATAGCGTCATGGATCTGGGCACGCTTGGCGGCCAGATACACCTCCTCGTCCGATGCAGTGACGCGTCCGTATTGAATGTTCTTCTTGATCGTTGTATTGAAGAGTGCTGTCTCCTGAGGAACCACACCAATCTGAGATCGCAAGCTGTCGAGCTTCACATCGCGAATATTTTGGTTGTCAATATACACTGCTCCTGACTGAGGGTCGTAGAATCGGAACAAGAGTCGCAACAGAGTCGACTTGCCACAGCCAGATGGTCCAACAATGGCCACCTTCTTTCCAGCAGGGACCACAAAGCTGATGCCCTTCAAAATAGGTCTGTCAGGGTGGTATCCAAACACAACGTCCTCGAAGCGGAGCTCGCCTCCCTTGGCGCCCAACTCCAGTGCAGCGGCATTGGGCTTCTCCTCGACCTTGACGTTCACGCTCTGAAGGTTGAACATAGCTTCCATGTCGACCAAGGCCTGCCGCAGCTCACGGTAGACGGATCCCAGAAAGTTGAGTGGCAAGGAGAGCTGGAAGACGAGCTGGTTGATCATGACCACATCTCCCACAGTCATGGTGCCAGCCAAGACACCCTGAGCAGCCAAGTACATCATGGCAGTCAAACTGGTCGAGAAGATCACGTTCTGTCCTGCGTTCAAAAAGGCCAGACTCGATGCAATTTTGAGCGACGACTTTTCGTACTTGGCCAACGCTTCGTCATATTGCTTGAGTTCGAACTTTTCATTGTTGAAGTACTATTTGAACAAATTTTGTCCGCATGCAGATTAAATCTCAATAAGTGTTTCGTTGCTTGCGACAGAGACATATGCTACTATGAAAACAAAAAGAAAAAGAGCGTACCTTCACGGATTCAAAGTTGATCAGGGATTCAACAGCAACAGTGGCCGCCTGGTTGTCAGCAGCGTTAGCCTGTTTGCGAAACTTTGTGCGCCAAGCAGTCGTTTGGACGGTAAACCAGGCATAGGCAGCCATGGTGGCAGCAGTGACAGCAGCAAACGAAGGTCCGAACTGGTAAGTCAAGATACTACAGACCATGGTGATCTCGAGGGCGGTGGGCAATAGATGGAAAACCATGGAGGAAAGCAGGAAAGAGATACCCCTGTTGATTTTGGAATGGAATAAGTAATAATAGCCCTGTTAGATCGAAGTTGTTGTTGATCGCATCGATATATCCATCCAGCTACAAAAAAGTCACGACCACAACACAGTACTTTGTTCCACGATCGATGGCGCGGCTCAGACCTCCAGTTTGCTTAGTCAGATGGAAAGACATGTCCAGCTTGTGCAGATGTTCAAACACGTTAGCAGAGACACGGCGAATAGCCTTCTGGGCAACCGCCGCAAAAACAGCATTACGAAGTTCTCCGAAAATCGAGGATCCAGCTCTTGCGAGACCATCTATGATCGAAACATAAAACCAATTTAGCGGTCAAGCTCGTTCGCACACGTATTCCATTGTCCATGGGAGTGGATGATTCAACTTACAGCCCAGGATAACGGCGCCAACAACACCGATGACAGTTGATTCCACAGGAAATTCCACGTTCAGTTTGTCGATAATGTCCTTGAAGAAGAAGGGTACCTGCACATTCAGGATCTTGCCCACGATGAGCAAACTGAGTGCAGTGACCACACGGATCTTGACGCCGCGGTCGTCCTTGGGCCAAATGTATCCTGACAGCTCCTTGAAGATTTTCCAGTCCAGTTTGTTTTGATCAGTGTTCGTTGTGTTTTCGTTGACGGTGGCAGTGGCGACATTGCTGCTCTTGGATGCAGCCTCCTTAACCGTGGTGGCTCCTGCGCCTGAAGTCGTTGACGAAGTCGGTTGCTTTCCTACGTCTTTGCCGACAGCCTTGTCCAATCGAGGTGTGGACGGTGAGGTGAACTGCCGCAACTGTTGGCGTTGGTAGATCGAGGTCGATGTTGACGTTGTCCATTTTCCTGTGTATCCCGACAACTGCTTGGTGGTCGATCGTGCCTATTGTATTATCGAAATTTTTAGATCTTTGATTGCAGGAACTCCTCCATATGACAAAGGACAAGCGTGTTTATGTAATATACCTGCTGTGCCCTGAACTGCAGGGCTGCGGAGTGGAACAAGGATGCTGAGCCGAGAGTATGGCATGGTGCGGGCAAGAATGACTGCGAGCAGAGAGAGAATGGTGTCTTGGCTGATGGGGCATGACGGGTGGTAGAGTAGTGGGCCGTGGAGATCAGATTACGGACCAGGCTTTTGAGCGGTGCCTGGCCCAGGTGATGACCATGGGAAAACATGACCAAGGTCCGATTTGAGAGAAAAGAGGGTTCCCCGCGAGGGTCGAAGGGGAAATGAGAAGGGGGAGAGGAAGGAGAATGGAGAGTGGGGAGGATGGGCAGAAGGAAGGGGAGGGTGGAGAGAACGAAGAAGTTGAGCGAAAATAAAAATTGGCCCTTCCTTCACCCACCGCTTCGCAATTTCACACAGACACGCGGAATGGGCGGAATATGACGCCTTCTCTCTTTGTCAACGGAAACAAACAAAAAAAAACCATATAAATGTGCGGCACTACTGCACCGATCAGAAAAAACAACAGCAAACCGTTGGTGAAGACATTTCTATTGTTGGTCTGCAAGTGTCTCCTATTCGATTCAAGACGCGTTCCTTTTCCTTTCCCCTTGAGCTTAGATGTCCTTCTTCAGATGCTTCTTTGCATATGCCTTGACCTTGTATCCACTCTCCCACAAGAACTGAGCAACACCAAACTAGAAGAGTTTTTTTGTAAAAACAACAACATGTGAGCATGAGCAACGGCTGATCGACTTGATCCAGGTCATAATGAACCACACAGTAAGCAACTTACAGGTGCAACAAGTCCAAGAAGGTAGTCGAATCCAATGTTGTTGGAGGGACTGACGCCTTTGCCAGCGACACGCAAAAAGTTGGTGTCAAAGTCCGTGGCAATAGCAAAGTATCCCTTGCGCAAGCCAGCCATCAGACCACGAGCGGCCTCCTCAGGGGTCAATCCAGAGCTGCCCTCAATCTCGCGCGTCACCAGGGGCTTGGTCAAGTTCTCATTCTCATATCCTGGAGTGAACATGGTGCCAGGGTAGTAGATGTGCATCTTAATTCCGTACATCAAAAACTCGTTGCGGAGGCCCTCTGCCAAACCACGCAGCGCGTACTTGGATGGAATGTAGCTGCTGTAGCCAGCAAATCCGATGAGTCCCATGGTCGAGCTGACCAATACAATCTTACCCTGGACACCGGTCTCAACCATGCGCTTAGCTGCCTCCTATTAAACGTTCAATATTGAACAAAAAATGTTGTTTAGTATACTACTTTACCGACTGACAGAAACACCAACCCAAATGAAAAACAGGAAGAAGGCCACTTACATGGACAGTGTAAAGAGCTCCGAAAAAGTTGAGCTTCATCTGCAACTCAAACTCGTCAGTGGACGCCTCGACAAACAGCTTGGGGATCGCAGTGCCAGCACAGGTCATGATGACATCTGGCACCTTGCCACCGAAATGGGTCGACGCCTCGTCCAGAGCGCGAATCGAGGCTTCCTTGTCCGTGACATCGGCGCTGATCCAGTGGAACTTTTGCTCCGTTGGGTTCTTGCGAGCAGCGGCAGCTTGCTAATCAAATCCCGAAAAGACCAAACGAGTCGCTCAGTACTCAGTTTTGTTAAAAGGGGGCTTGATACCACGGAGACTTAAGAATGGCGTGTTTTACCTTCATCAACTCGACAGTCTCCTTGAGAGGCCCTTCCTTGCGGGCAACAATGGTGACATGGGCGCCCTGCTTGGCCAAGTCAATAGCCACAGCTCGGCCGAGTCCAATGCTTCCTCCTGTGACATAGACATGCTAGTGAATGGGAGGATAGCGTGTCAGCTGCGTGTATTCATTCGCCTCTCGTCTCCTAGGTACCTCGGCTAATTTTCCTGCCCCTTCATTATCTCTAGAAGTTGCAAGTACCTTGCCCTTGGGGTTGAACTGGCTACCGCGGATCAGGTTGTAGGCAGGAGAGACACCCAAAGATGCCACGAGCAGCAGAAACAGATTGGCACAAACTGATTCAAACGCAGTTAGTCCTGCACGGTTGGTCAGAGACCACAACAAGTCGGCTGGAGTCCACACCATGTTTTCTGAGATGGAAGTAATGAAGAAGTGTAAGGTAGAAGGGATAGATGGATGGATGGGTGTAGAAAGAAGAGCGAGATGGAATTCAGTTCTCTCGGACTGCCCAACTTCGTCTGAAAGTGGCTTGTCGCCCCTTCAAATTTCGCCCAAAATGTGCTTTGCATGGGGAAGGGGCGGGACTAAAAACACTAGTCCATGATGAGAGTTTGGGCAGGAGAAAAACAGAAAGCGGCGAACCTGGGCGGCACGAACAGGGAAGAGAGTGGGAAGAAATGGCGAAAGGTTAAAGAGCGTAGATAGCAAAAGAAATGGGTGGTGAGAAGGCTATTTCCCAAACTAACAGACAGGTGTTGGTATGGTTCTCATTCCAAGGCGACACTGGTTTTACGCGTTAAAACGTTATACAAGTTTTTCTAGTTTATAGAAAGATTGCCATGAGCTGGCAGAACTACGTTTCCTTCATTTGAGTCAGGCGGGCGGAGATCCACCAAAATGTTGAATGAGTGGAAGTGGGCGACTTTGATCACTAGAGTGTGAAGGAGCACGTTCTCGAGGAGCAGACGTCGAACCCGGGCACTACCATGATTGCGGTTGGGAAGCGTGAGCGGGTCCAAGCTCTTCCAGGAGATCAGGTCATGCAGGCCACGAGGGAGCTTAAAGAGCCGGCGATATGCGTCGACTGGCAGGCCCACAATGCCGCGTGTCAGGTGTGCATGAATACGCATTTCGTGTAGGTTGGATGTTAAAGTAGCTCGTTTAGTGTTGTGAATAAAGAAGTCATAAGACAGAAAAATAATTCGGTTTCTACATGGTTGCTCAGTGAAATGTGGTGCAAGGGTAGGCGAGCATAAGAAGGAACGCGGTACAAAAAAAAAAAGTGAGTAGCATGCATGTTCCAGGACATCCATACTCAAGAGTAAAGTGTGACTTGAGAACAATTGAAGGAGAGAGAGATCGCCTTGGCGCGTGAAAACGGACCCAACAGCTGGCCGGGATGAACTGTCATGATAGTAGCTTGCGTTTGCAAGATATATATTTTTTTCTTCTTTTATTTTACGTATGTTGTCTTTTGAAGGTTGGGACAAAAAGAAAAAGAATGGGAAGGTGGGGAACAAAAGGGTAGGTCGGGACTAATTGTTGAAGGCATACTGTCGTGAAAAAAATCCCAACATAGTCTCTCTTGCACCTTGATCGCACTCTTTGAGTTTTTTGGGTGTGGCCAATCTCGTTCTAGTTCATATCCGGAAACTGGCGCGACATTTATTCTTGATTATATCGGAGGTAGGGGCGTGAAAGGGGAGCAATGACGGAAAGGCGTGGTTGTGTATTTAAACACGGCCAGCCTTGTAGGCCTGCCAGTATCCGGCAACGAAGGGGAGAGCAAAGCCGGTTCCGAGGTAAGCGGCGACGCCGAAGGCAAGAGCGGGCTTGTTCTTGGTGGAGAAGGGAATGTTCTATTGATGCAGAAGAGAAGGACGGGATGTGAGTACGGCGATCAAATAATGCCCTTGACGCGTCCTTCTCAGTCAGTGATTGAATTCCCGTCATATCGCGCTCGATGTTGGGATGGGCGCCTGTTTCCATGCTCTTGCAGCGCATTCATGTTGTTGTCCTTGTACTTCTGCTGATTGGGTTCGCCTTCCCGTATTTGGCGTAAATTGTTTCGCCCTGAAATATCCGACTGCATGGCCGATTCCAGGTCACGGAATACAAAGAGACAGAGCGCAGAAACATCGGTTCTTGTTCGTGATGCAACCTTCCTCTGCTGTCGCCAACAATATACGGCCCTGTGGCTCCTCCCTCTGCAGGCGAAGATATCCATCTGTTCTTGGTTTGCGGCTAACCATCATCACAAGGACAGATCCGTTCCATGTTTCCGAAAAATTGATCTTTCATGTCCATCGGAAGAAAAGTATAATCTGAGAAAAAGTCAAATAGATTGCTCCTGTACCTTTCCGTTCTCGTTGGTCCAGTGGTAGGCACCGCTGCGCATGGGGGTGGCGCGGGCTCCGGCGCGGATACCGGTACGGGCAAAGATGGCAGCGTTCATTGTGATGGAGATGTGTGTGGTGTGGTGAATTAAAAGAATTAATTGATCGTAGGCTGGCTTATGAAAAACAATCGCTATTCCGAGTCCACGTGACTCGGATTTTTGCCTTTCTCACCCAAAAGAAATAACGCGATGAAACCATTGATCGCGACCAAACTTCTCAATCACCAACCACCATTCACTCAATCGATGATCGCTACTAGACAAGCATCTGTCTGTTTACGCTGTGTTCATCGGATATACTCCAGCCAGTTGACCAGGGGTTCCCATTCACTTCGGAGTGTATCGGTTTTTTTACCTCAGTCTTCGACAGCGCTGCTGTCCAAGCCACAATTTCTCCACCGAACAGTCTCCTCGGCTCTTCCTTCAAAGCCTCAGCGGAGCAAAAGAACTTCAATCAAAAAGAAAAAGCAAGTTCAGGAAGCTTCGGCAGAACTGCCAACCCAACAGAGGCCATTGGCGCACATCTTCGACTACACGCATTCTAAGGAGGCACCAGGAAAGGAACTGGATCAACTTCAAGTCCTCGTAAACGAGCTCCTTGAGACCAACTCGCCTGTCGCCAAACGTGCCATTCTTGCCAGATATCCCGACCAGGCGCCTCTTCTCTCGTGGATCTACGACCCTCAAAAGCAGTTCCATGTTCGGCCTAGCAACATTGTCAAATACGTTCAACTGCGCGCTCGACAGCAGGATGAGGCGGCTGAGATCCTAAGAGGAATAAACCCTCAGGAAGGATTACCGTCTATTGCCAACACAGCAGTGTCATCTTTCCTGCAGCATCCTGATCTCTCTGAGAATCAGATTGCCAGCGCCAAGGCTAGAGCTTCCAAGTTGGGTCAAGGGTTCGATACTCTGGCGAGCCTACTCTCAGCACTGTCGACACGAACCATCACGGGACACAGCGCACTGGACGCAATCCTCATGTTTATGACCCGGTTCTGCTCAGACCCAACACCCTCTTTTTCATCTTCGAAATCAAAACCGGCCTCGACCACAACAGCACAACAACTCACCAAGGAACTACTTGCCACGCCACGGTCTAAACTGATGCTCAAGATCCTGGACAAAAACCTCAAGACTGGGTGCAGCGCGGGCCTAATCCGTGGTGTGTACCCGAACCTGATCCCAGAGTTCAATGTGGCTCTAGCACACAACCTCTTACACATGGAGGATGCCCAAAGTTTCTTTGCGGCGCCAGTGGACAAGCCGAAAAGGGTCAAGAGGAAGAAGAACGACGAAGAAGAGGATGTGAAAGTCGAGGGGTGCGAGAAGGATGTCGTCGCCTGGTTTGGGTCTCGGAAACTGGACGGGGTGCGTTGTTTGATCCGCATCGATCGAGCTACTGGTGCGACGGAGGCGCTGTCCAGGACCGGGCGTGAGTTCGAGAGCTTGAGCGAGGTACAGGAAGCGGTCCGAACATTAGTTGGGAAAGATGAAGGTGTGCGGAATGAATTCTTCAGGAGGGCGTTTATGTGGCAACTTGAGAATGGCAAAGCAAGCAGACACAAGTATGACGCTGAGAACCTTCCAAAGGCAATGTTCCTAGATGGGGAGATATGTGTGTTTTCGGATCAAGGGTCAGTTTCATCATCTGGTCAGGATTCAGCGAGCGACGATCTTGGAGATGAGCTTGGTCGTGAAAATTTCATAAAAGCTGTCAGTCTTGCGCGGCGAGGCATGGGATCGTCAGAGGATGGTGAGGTCGAGACAAAGTATGGCACAGGAGCGGCTGAAGTCGGTTTGAAGCAAGGCGGAGGTGCAGCTCAGAGTGGCCTGTCGGAAAACGAGCGCATGGTGTACTGCATCTTTGACTGTTTGGACGATCAGGAGTTCATGGAACGAAAGAGCACCAGGACTTTTTCGGATCGGCTCCATGGACTTGTGGATGCGCTCCCGAGCAAGTCTATGGATGTCAGGTCGTCGGGAACAGATGTTGTGCATGCTCGCCAATGGGTGCGGGTGTTAAACCAGACGAAACTCAAGTCTTTTGAGCATCTTGAGAAACTGGTGGGTCTTGGACTAGAGCATGGATGGGAAGGAGTCATGCTGCGCAAGGATGTTGCCTATGAAGGCAAGCGGAGGTAATGTATCTGTTTTGCTGCTGCCCAAGGTTCACCTTAGTACAAGCGTCCAACACTTTTGGCATCTTTTCTATATTATCCAGTCGCAACCTTCTAAAAATCAAGCAGTTCCAGGATGCCGAGTTCAAGGTTGAGGAGGTGATGGTGGGACGCATGCGACTCCCATTCCAAGGAGAATTCCAAGAACGGGACAATGTGTTGACGAACGTTGTGGTTCTGCATCGTGGCAACCGTGTAGGGGTTGGATCGGGATTCTCGATCGAGGACAGGATCAGGTTTGGCCAGGACCCTGGTCTTATCATTGGCAAAACGATCACGGTACAGTACTTTGAGGAGAGTAAGACGTCCTCGAACAACTCTGCAACTGGGGGTAATTGCCAAGAGAGTGGTGCAACTGGTACTGAAGACGCGGTGTGGAGTCTGCGGTTCCCGACGGTCAAGGCCATCTACGAATCTGGGCCACGGCAGTTGTGAATATGACTCAAGGCGATTGATGGCGGACTTGTATTTGATTAAAAACGCTTGTTATTCTTTTCTACATTGGGGGATACTAGTTTACGATACTTAATACAGGTGAAGGTGATGTGACAAAAGGGAGAAGCTAGAATTGTTGTTCCTGTACAAATTGTTGTTG